>PVJA010040533.1:0-18223 GCA_004027025.1 Myocastor coypus | reverse complement strand
TTCTAAAGAATGATCCCTGTACACAGTGAACAAACTTACTGCTCATTCTTCAGAAGGTAACACTGGCAAGGGTAGAACAAAGGAAGAATCTTATCCAGGACATGCACCACTGTTCTCAAATGCCTCGACTGAATCAGAATTCCCAACAGTGGGATGCCTTCTACACAGAACTTCACAATGCTGTGGAGGGGGAAAAAAATGAAGACAATGAAGAAGGGCTGGGCATGGCAGCGCACAGCTGTAATCCCAGCACTTGGGAGGCTGAAGCAGGAATATCGGTGTAAATTTGAGACCTGGGCTACAAAAGTGAGTTCAAGGCCAGCCTGAACTGCACAGCGAGACTCCTGTCTCAAAACAACAACAACAACAAAAAAAGGCAATGAGCACCCATAAAATTAAATTTCATGAACTAGCTCAAGATTAGCACAGGTCTCCAACACATTTTTAAACTGAATCATCACACATAAATACTAGATTCTGCAAATACAAGAAACATAGAAGTTCATCTACCTACCTCTATTAGTGTAAAATATCTTGTACCTGCTTTATGATATGTAGTGATTGTGCTTTATCAGAGCTATTTTTAATGTTACTCTAAAATGGTTTTTTCCAAAGGATGGTTAAGAAACTAATTTTAAAAAATGGTACCACAATCGGGGCCCGGCGGGATGGCTCAGTGGTCTAAAGCGCCTGCTTGGGAAAGCTTGGGCGGCTTCAAGGACTGCGGTTCGATCCCCGGCACCACATGCTGTGCCAGCCCTGCCCTTGGGGCAGGCTGAGCCGGCCATAAAAATGAGTGAATAAACAAAGGTTCTGAAACAAGAAAAAAATAAATAAATAAAATAAAAAATTCTTTAAAAAAAAAAAAATGGTACCACAACAGCAGAACTTTCTGTTTCCTGGAAATTCACTTTTTTTTAAATAGAGTGTGCTGGATTTCTATAGTTTTGTTCAGATGACTACAGAACCTGGAAGAGCTGATGTTCTTATTATAACACACTACTATTATTGGTCTTTTTACATAAATATAAATATAAAATTTGAATTTTGGGCAACTGCTATCAACTTTGGAAAAAGTTATCCTAGTTTACCATGTTGGGTTAGGACTGTACAGAAATTAACAACGATAATGGTCTAGAAATGTTAACTATTTTTCCAGTCATACAGGCATAGTACATTGTATGAGATAGTAAGGTCTTACCTATGTTGGTTTGATTATAGAAACTAATATAGTATCCTTTAAATTTTAAAAAGTTCACCTATATTTTCATTTTATAGGTGAAAAAGGAAAGATATTATACTCAAAGTCACATAATTTCCTGGGGTATAGGCAAAGTATTCTAGAACCAGGTATGCACTTTTCTATTTCAGAGTGCCTACCACAACTCTATTTTGTTTCTCAACAGTGTTTCTCCTAAGAGTCTTGGGTGCTCTCCTCCTCTGGATATTCCCACAAGGTACTACAGAAAAGGCAGGATTCAAAAATGAACTTGATCTTTCAGCATAAATACTGGAAAAACTCTTCTAATACTAATTTGGAGTATAAATTCTCTATCTTTATTTCATTTTGGAGATTCTATCTTTAAGGAATGCCAAATACAGGAAAACTATCATCCTAGCTATTCAGGAGGCTCAGATGGTTTTCAAGTTCAACACAGGCTAAACAACTTAAAAAACTATCTCAAAATAAATTAAGAAGGGCCAGGGATGTAGGGTTCAAGCCCAGTAGGACAAATTTCAAATTCGTCTGTAATGTGGTCCTACCAACTACCTAATCACTTCTGCCCTTCAATAAGAATCATAGGCTTCAAGGGGCTGGGGAGATAGCTCCGAGGCAGGGCAAGTGCAAGGTTGTGAGTTCGAACCCCGCCCCCCCCCAAAAAAAAAAAAAGATAAAATAAAAAAGAATCATAGGCTTCAGTCAGGAATGCTCCCTCATTTCCCCTATTCTTGCCCTGCTCACTCAGACACGGGCTGCTCCTTCCCACACCACTGTATCTATCTGAATTTGTTGACTACTAAGTAGAAGTTTAGAGACACAAAAACAAGACAAAAAGCCCATAACAAGAAAGTTTTATGGATTAAATGTGTGTTGTGTGTGTATCAAGATCAAATTCCAAGCCCACTGACTACACAAGGTCTCAGAAATACACATACACACACTTAAAGGTATGATAAATGAGTGGGAGCCAATCTGGGCACCACTGCTCCTTGATAAGCTAGTTAGCAAAGCTTACCTAGATATGGAGGCACACCCCTGTAATACCAGCTATTCAGGACTCTAAAATAGGAGCATCACAAATTCAAAGTCAGAGCCAGGCGTGGTGGCGCACACCTGTAATCCCAGCACTTGGAAGGCTAAGGCAGGATGATTACCTGGGCTACAAAAGTGAGCTAAAGGCCAGCCTGAACTATACAGCGAGACACTGTCTCAAAAAAAAAGACAAAAAAAAAAAAAAAAAAAAAAAAAAAAAAAAAAAAAAAAAAAAAAAAAAAAAAAAAAAAAATCAAAGCCAACTTAGAAACTTCACAAAACCAATTTCAAAGTAAGATTTTTTAAAAAGGCCAGGCATGGTGGCACATGCCTATAATCCTGGCAAATGGGAAGCTGAAGCTGGAGAATCACAACTTCAAGGCCAGCCAGGACTACACCATCAGTTCAAGACAAGGGAGTTCAGCCAGGTGTGGTGGCGCATGCCTGTAATCCCAGCATTCTAAGGGAGGCTGAGACGGGAGGATTGGTATGAGTTTGAGACCAGCCTGGGCTACAAAAGTGAGCTCAAGCCCGGCCTGAACTGCATAGAGAGACACTGTCTCAAAAAAAAAAGAAAAAAAAAAAAAGACAAGGGAGTTCAAAGCCAGGACTATAATACTCTGTCTTTATAGTAAGAGCCTGCCTGGCAAGCCAAGCAAATGAGTTCAGTCCCTCAATCCCCCAAAATAAGTTGTCTCCAAAACAGCAACAAAAAGATAGAAACATCTGGACATATGGTTCTGTGATAGTATGCCTATGTAGCATGCGTGAGGCCCTAGATGTGATGGCCAATACTGAGGAACAACAGGGGTGGAATGTTGGCATTTGGCCCTAACTGCCTCTCTACAGTTTTAATAGAAACTTTTGATATTAGTAGGTGAAAAGTAAGAGTCTAGAAACACTGTACCTGTGGCCCACAGTTGTCATAGCTAAGGCAAGGTAACAGCCAATGGGCAGGCCTGTTTTCACGGCCTTCAGGAGAGGATGGAACGTGGGTGACTCCGCCATGTCAGGCACCGTGCTGGAGAAGGGAACAGCTGGGCATTTCTGCTGTATTCCACAGTCATTTTTGTGTAATTTTAACCTCAAGATCAAATTCCAAGCCCACTGATTAAATGAGGTCTCAGGAGTTTCCCCATATCGAACAATACTGGCCAAATAAGAAACCTAAAGCAAATATTTTACATCACATTAGTCATATAAAATTAAATAAGAAACTCATCTCTTATCTCTTTTTCTGATAAATGTTTTTGAAAGAGAACAATATAATTTCTGGCCTTTAATTAATGCTTGTCATACTACACTAAAGCAACTTCTCATTTAGTTGACCACCCCACTTACTTTCTAGTTACTTTGTAAACTTGATATTTTTTTTTTTTTTTTTTTTTTTTTAATTATGGCTGGCTCAGCCCACCCTAGGGGTAAGGCTGGTGCAGCATGTGGTGCTGGGGCTTGAACTGCAGTCCCTGTGGTTGCCTAAGCTTGACTAAACAGGAGCTTTAGATCACTAAACCATATATAGCCGGCCCTGTAAACCTGATCTTAACTCACAGTATAAAAATTCACAGTGTAACCAGTTTCAAGAGACCAATAGTTATTTTAAACAACCCAGCTTGCAAAATTCCTAAAATTTAGGGGCTGGGGAAGTAGCTCAGGGGCATAAGTGCCTGCCTGGCAAGTACAAGGTCCTGAGTTCGATTCCTGATTTTCACACACACACACACACACACACACACACACAAAAATCCCTAAAATTTAACATTTAGCTTTAATACAGTATGCTTGCGCACCAGCACATCACTATAGCTCAACTCAAATTCTGTAATACAGAAATGATTATAGAAAGCATACATATAAAGGAAAAGGTCTTTATTAACCATTGAAGCCAACCATAATGATTTTAAGTTGCTAGGAATGCTATTAGAAAACCCAAGGATTAATACTGTAACTTCACTGACACAGGCTAATTATAAATGAAGATTTATGTTCCCAATACACAAAAGAAGGAAATACCTGCTTTATGCTTTCAGAAATAAGCCCAGCATATGGTTTCTGTGCAAGGAACTTCTGATAAGCTTCAAGAACCATTAAGGCCACTTCAGTATGGAGTGCTTGATCCAGATGAAGGGTACCCTTTCAAAGAGAAAAATGATCACAAACATAACATCTTGTGTTTGTTTCTTGTAACTTTGAAAGAATTAAGCAGAGTAGTATGAGATGGTCTTGGATACAGAAGCTAAACATTACAAAAATCATAACCTCTAACAGTGAAGTTATGAAAAAGTGAAATTTAAAGAGCAATTGCACTGTACCAGATAGGTCTGAACCTTAGTCATCCATCCCCCCACATCAGCTACTTTAAGAAAAAAAGCTCTCTTAGCCGGGCGTGGTGGCTCACACTTTTAATCCCAGCACTCGGGAGGCTGAGGCAGGAGGATTGGTGCGAGTTCGAGACCAGCCTGGGCTACAAAAGTGAGCTCAAGACCAGCCTCAACTGCATAGCGAGACCCTATCTCAAAAAGACAAAAAAAAAGCTATCTGAGTGAAATCTCCTACCCCAAAACAGAATTCTGCAAAGACTGGGATATGTTAAGGGAATTGTCAAAGATGAAAATGAGTATTATTAAAGAAAAGATATAAAGTTTGCATTTCCTTTTTCTTTTTTTTTGGTGTGTGTGTGTGTGTGTGTGTGTGTGTGTGTGTGTGTGTGTGTGTGTTTTAGGGAAGGGTCTACAGGGCAATCAGGGTCTATTAGATGATCCAGCTGTTTACAGCCACCCAAGAGCTAGATTACAAGCGTGCACCACTCACCCAGTCTCAGTCAGGGGGGTACTCTGGCATGGCAGGCCTGGGGATCAAACCCCTGGCCCCTGCTTGCAGGCGCTTTAATCAGCTAAGCTATATGGCCGACCCTATATTCCCTTTTCCTGTTCCATCATCAATGAAAAGTTAGGAAAGATACTCCTTTAGGAATCTGAGGTTGTCAATGGAATTTTTCACCCAGCCTTTACAGCTTTCAGATCCACTCCCTAACCCTTTCATAAAAAATAAATCTTCCAATCCTAAGGAGAGTAAAGCGATTGTCATAGAGGGGCTTTCATGCAGCTTTCTGAGAATGGGAAGACAGAGAATGTGAAGGTGGAAAACAGCCCCTGTAGCTCTCACACACAAACACTACAAAGAGAGCAGACCCAGAAGAAGATACTGACCATCCCAGAGAGTCAGACACAAAGCTCCCAGGCCTCATTCTGAACAGACATCATGTTAATGTAAACTCCACAAGACAGTACAAAGATTTAATGACTTGCTCAGGATAAAAGCTGTCAGATAGCTCTAAGAGGCTAGATTCTCCCCAATTTTTTCTTTAAAGTGTTAAATTTTTCATCAAGGCAACATTAAAAAGACCTATGATAGGAAAGAAAGGTTTTTAGCAATCAAAATCACTTCATATAGCATCTTGGGGGACATATGATATATAACAAACCTTAACAAACCAGTAATAACTACAACCCTGAGTAATTAACACATGACAAGAACTGACCTACATGTTTGTGTGTCCTCACTTGTTAAAACCTTACAATAACCTCATGAGGTAGACCTATTAATGTTAATGCTTACAGACAACCAATGGAGGCTCAGACCAATCAAGAAGTTTCCTGAAGCTTCCTAGTCACACAATCGGGAAGTAGTAGAGCTGGGATGAAAACAAGGCAAATTTACTCAACCTCAGGCTCATCATTAGTGCAAAATCTTTTTAAAGGGCCTAATCTCAAGACACAGCTAAAAAAATTTATAGATCTTGCAAATGATACTTATATGTTGAAAAGTTTAAACAATATGCTTCTTTAAAATAGATCTTCAGTTTCTACAGAACTTTTTCACACATACCTGCTCAGCAAATCCCCAATTCATTCCTTCTAGAATAACACAGGCCAGTTTATTCTTCACTGCTGTCAGGCTGTGATTCAATAACCAGTCCCGAATTACAGCTATCTCAGAAGCAGAAGGTCGCCAAAGATACAAAGGTAACTCTTTAAACAAGTATAAAGAAACCTTATTAAAAGAGAAAAATAATAAATAGAATCAGGACTGAGAGACAACTCCATATTGCCATAATACATTTTTAAACTGTAAATGATTTTTTCCAAAAGCAAACAAAATTTTTATAGTGAAATAAAAATTATAGATAAGTAAATTAAATGGACTTGAAACTCCTGATACACCAAAAGCATGCTTAATAATCCTTTCTAAAGATCTGTAATTTTTAATATGTAAATTAATATCCTTCCTTTTAGCTAAACCACCATTCTAAGGTACAAACTCTATTAAAGCTAAGAAAGGTCATCATTTTACACACACACATTAAAGCACTTTAAAAAATACTTTCTTCTGTGACAACTAAAAATATACTTCTATTTGGTTCAAAGCTATCTACAGGTCCAGGTGTGGTGGCACACACCTATAATCCCAGCACGTGGGAAGCTGAGGTAGGAGGATCAGTTCCAGTTCAAGACCAGCCTGGGCTACAAAAGTGAGCTCAAGGCCAGCCTGAAAGGCTTAGTAAGACCCTGTCTCAAAAAGACAAAAAAATTAATTAATTAATTAATTTTAAAGAAAGCAATCTATAGGAAGGGATAGAGGGTATAAGAAGTGGACAGAGATACATATGAAATTAGATCCATCAAAATGGATTACTTAAAATTGGCTTTTACATACAAAAAGGTCAAGCTCTATTTTTTAAAAAATTCTTATACTTGTTTCCTCTAGATTATAAGTACAGAAAGCTTTATTCTATTTACATATGTACATTTGAAATATCCCATTTTTTTCTTGTTAGCTGTGTTTGCAACACATGAAATTTACATTCATTATGGGGAACTGGTACTAATATATAACATATCTTAATCATTTTTCACTCCTTTTTTCTCCTCTCCCTACTGCTAACCCTTTCTTTGAACACCTCATGCTACTCCAAAAAGTCTCTCTTTATTTTAATCTTTATATCTGTGCTTATTATGAGAGAAATTAAGGGACAGCTTTCTGTGTCTGATTCTCTTGAGTTTTTAAAATCCTGTTTACAAAAGAATAGCAACTTTTTTTAAATTAACCCAAGTGTAAAATAAAAAAAAAAAAAATAACATAAACCAGGGTTCATTTATTTAAGCATTTGTTTGTTTGGCACTAGGTCTTGCTATACAGCTCTGACAGTGATCCTTCTGTCTCAATGTCTCAGCTTCCCAACTCTGGGATTACAGGCATATACCACCACACCTGCTTTCAGTGGACAGCTTGGCACACAGAGCCAGCATCGATGTGATTTTGGGGATCAAACCTGGGTCCTTGCAGTTGCCAAGCAGGCACTTAGAATGCCCAGCTATCTCCCTGACCCCCTGGATTCTTTTAATATTTGCTTTAAGGAAAATTCATCAGAATGCAAATATACATGTCATATATGAAATTATAATTCTTCTAGTAACATCCCCCTCTTGTTTTGCAGTACAAGAAGTTAAACACAGAGACTAGTACATGCAAAGCAACTGCTCTACTACTGAAGAGCATCCCCAGCCCTTTTTAAAAAAAAATGTTTTTGAGAAGGGAATCCTACTAAATTGCCTGGGATGGTATCAAACTTGTAATCCTGCTACATAAAGCAGAAAGAATCCTGCGTAGCTAAAAACTACAAGCATAGGATGCCATGATGTGATGGCCACAACATTTTTAAGCCAAAACAAGAAAGTGAAATTAATTCTAATGTTTTGTTTGACTTGATATCAAAATATTTTCATTTCAACAAAATTGCTACAAAAATGATTAAAATATTTAAAATTATTTTGGTATTAGGAACAACAAATATACTTAGAGCATATCCCAATTTTAATTAGTCATATTTTAAGAGCTCTGGAGTCAAAAATAAAATGTGAATGATCCTATATAATTGTTAAAGGATATTCAATCTCCAAAGAAAACTAAGCTAGATTTCACTGGTAAATACTACTATTCAGAAAGCTACCAGCAAGCTTGCAAAAATTATTTCAAGACAAAAAAGAGAACGCTTTCCCAACTCACGTATGGTCCTGTTTATACCCAAACATAGTAACAAAAAATTATAGATCAATTTCCTTCATGACTACATGCAAAATAGCATCAACTTGAGCCCAACAACACTTAAAAAGGATTACATGTGAGCAAGTGGTTCTTTATTCCATGAAACAGTGATGGTTCAACATTTGAAAAACTAAAAGATAAAATGTGATAGGCAACCAGTCAATCTAGTTCATGACATTAACAAAGAAGAAAAATCTTAAGATATCTCAATGAATGCAGAAAAAGTCCTTAAATATGTGCCGATTTAAAGATAGCAAGCCCTTCGGGAGGCTGAGGCAGGAGGATCGGTGAGAGTTCGAGACCAGCCTGGGCTACAAAAGTGAGCTCAGGACCAGCCTGAGCAGCATAGCGAGACCCTGTCTCAAAAAGACAAAAAAAAAAAAATAATAATAATAAAAAAAATTAAAAAAAATAAAAATAGCAAGCCTTGCTAGGCGTGGTGGCGCACGCCTGTAATCCCAGCACTCGGGAGGCGGAGGCAGGAGGATCCGTGTGAATTCAAGACCAGCCTGGGCTACAAAAGTGAGCCCAAGGCCAGCCTGAACTGCATAGTGAGACCCTGCCTCAAAAAGACAATAAATAAATAAATAAATAAATAAATAAATAAATAAATAAATAAATAAATAAATAAATAAAATAAAATAAAATAAAATAAAATAAAAATAAAAATAGCAAGCCTGGAATCCCAGAACTTGGAAGGCCAAGGCAGGAGGATGATCATGGTACAAGACCTGTCTGGGCTACAGAGTTAGTGCAGGACTAGCCTAAACTACACAGAGATCCTATTTCTAATAATAATAATAATAATAATAATAATAATAATAATAATAATAATAATAATTTTTAAAGTCAGGCATGGTGGGACATAACCTATAATCCCAGCACTTGGGATATAGACAGGAGGATTTCTGCGAGTTCATGGCTAGTCTGAGCTACAAAGTGAGTTGAACACCAGCCAGAACTTCAGAAAAAAACCTTATCTCAAGAGACAAAAAACAATAATTACCTTTTTAAAAAAGTAATAATCTCAGTAAATTAATAATACAAATTCCTCAAGTCTACTCAGATCATCAAGGAAAAATCTACCTTTTTTAGGGAGGCAAGGGGTACATGGATTGAACTCAGGACTTAGTGCTTGCCAGGCAAAGTGCTTATTCTACTGAGCTATCTCCCAGTCACTGCTGACTGAATGGTAAATGTTCTTACCACAGTGATGACTGAACACAGACCTTGTGCATGCTAGATGAGTTTTCTGGCCTTGAGCTACAACCTCAACCCAAATGGCAAGAATGAAGCAAGAATATTCACCCCTACAACAACTACCATTCAATACTGTAACAGAAGGTCTAGCCAAAATATAAAGCAAAAACACACTCAAAACATAAATGAGTGTACAATGATTATAAAAAATTTAATTAAGAATTCTAGTTAAGACTTTTTTCAATAAAAACGTTTATAATATATATTTCTAAAATATAGTCAGGTTTTTATTGGAAGTCAAAAGAAATTACTGGGCCCAGCGGGATGGCTCAGTGGTCTAAAGCGCCTGCTTGGGAAAGCTTGGGTGGCTTCAGGGACCACAGTTCGATCCCGGGCACCACATGCTGCGCCAGCCCTGCTCTCAGGGTGGGCTGAGCCGGCCATAAAAATGAGTGAATAAACAAACAAAGGTTCTGAAACAAGAAAAAAATAAATAAAATTTAAAAAAAAAAAAGAAATTACTAATTTTCCTTGATAAGATTATACGAAAAGGTACACGGATTCCACTAACAAAAGCATAATGTGTCCTCAGAAATGTACTATCTTTACAATCATTGAATAGGCCAAAAGAAAACAGGACACAAACTTGTAGGTTGTCAGCAAACACACCTGTAAAGTTTTATCCTCTAGGGTCTCCCACAGAGGTTGGTGGCTACTCAATAGCTATTTAACCAAGAGCAAACTCCACATAGGATGTGTTCTTTCATGCTGGGACTCTACAAAGGATAACTTCTGGAATGCACTAAACAATCAGTGAAGTTCAAGGACCCAACACACAGCTCATTCCTAGCCTGTGAGGCTAGAGTCTTGAAGCAAGGGAGCCCAAAATCAAAGAAAACTATACAGGGATAGTACAGGCAGGCATATTACACATTACCCTAAAAAAAATTGGTCCCTATCTTTACATTTACAGTTAAGTATATTCCTAGATAGTTTACTCCTGGACATATTATGACAAATTAAAAATGTACATAGTCATTGTCAAAACCAAAAAAGCAACAAGAGAAAAACATCATGAAGGGCTGGCCAAATAGTTCATGAGATCAAAGCACCTGCAAGCAGGCACTGGGGCCCAGGGTTTGATCTCTGGGCCAACCATGCCAGCCCCTCCCTCAAGGCTGAGATGAAATTGAGACTGGGCGTGGTGGAGCACTCCTATAATCTCAGCTCTTGAGAGGCTGTAAACAGGTGGATCACTATGAGTCCCATTCAGTAGGGAGACCCTGAACATCCTGTACTCTTCCCTAAAAGATTATATATATATATATATATATATATATATATATATATATATATATATATATATATATATATATATAAAGAAAAACATCATGAGCTCTATCAAACTGAGAAAATCATGTCTCAATGTATAATTCTCCAGCCATAGAGTTCACCTATTCATATGAATTATATCTAAATGCTTCTAAAAATTACATAAAAGTTGCAAAAGGGAGAGACAGAAATAGACTACATCTGCATCATGGTCAATCTAAATTATTACTTTTAATTATTTTTATATAAAAAACATTAAAACACACACAAGGTCTTACTATGTAGTGCAGCCTGGGCTTAAACTCACTATGTAGTACAAGCTGGCCTTATACTTACAGCGATCCTCATGCCTTAGCCTCCTAAGTGTTGGGATTATAGGCATGCACCATTACACCCAGCTATTAACTTTGTGTGTGTGTGTGTGTGTGTGTGTGTGTGTGTGTGTGTGTGTGTGTCTTTTTGAGACAGGGTCTCACTATGCAGTTCAGGCTGGCCTTGAGCTCACTTTTGTAGCCCAGGCTGGTCTCAAACTCACACCAATCCTCCTGCCTCAGCCTCCTGCCTCAGCCTCCAGAGTGCTGGGATTACAGGTGTGAGCCACCACGCCCAGCTTAACTTTTATATTAGAAGTATACTACTATTAATTTTGCATTAGACTGACTTCAATAAGGATCCTTTCAGTTATAGCTGTTTTCTCCATGTATAAAGTATAAAAATTTCTGGGGAGATAGCTCAGTAGAATAAGCACTTGTTTGGCAAGTGCAAGGTCTTCAGTTCAATCCCCAGTACCACAAAAAAAAAAAAAAAGTATAGAAATTATGAAAGCCAAGCCAGGTGTAGTGGCACATGCCTATAATTCCAGCACTCTATACAGCTGAGACAGGAAGATTTCAAATTTGAGCACTGCCCGGACAACTGCAAGACAATGTTCCAAAATAAAAAATAAGTAAATAAATAAATAAACATTATAAAAGGGTTAAGAATGCAGCTCAATTCTCAATAACAAGGAAAATCCAAAGAATGATGTAAAAATTCCTAATCAAAGATCATCTAAAAGACTTGTTATTGAAGAAGGTAAAAAAGTGAATTCTGAGATTTGAAAGAACTGATCCCAGTTTTTTTATAAGCAGTAGCTAATCCCAAGTCAGCATGGCACATGGCACAGAACCCAGCACACAGTGACAGTTAATATCAATTCTTTCCTCTCTTTGCTCCCTTACGTGACATCATCATTCCCAGCAACCTTCTAATTCTTTCACTGCTTCATTAAGATTTAAAAAGTGACAACAATGACAATAGCCAGTGTGTGCTCACCATTCCAACCTGGTCAATGGTTTTCTGAACTCTGCCCAAAAGAATAGAAATGATCTCAGGATGCACAGCTGTGATGGCCCCCAAAAGTTCTCGACCAACTTTTGAAAAAGTCTCTCTCATGGATAGGCTGACATAAGATACCTAAATGGGGGAGTGGAGAGATGGCACTTTTAATACCGATTATATATCAGAACTGATTCATGGTTTTTTCAAACAACACAGAAAAAATCTCACATTTAGCCTCAGTTCAAACTATATTTAGAAGATGTCAGAACTCCAGACAGCAATCTGACAGCAAACTGGGCAGTGTGAAGAAAGGGATTGCAGGAAAATGTCAATTATTTATAACAACAGCATCAAGTGCTGGATCAAAACACATATCCAGAGAGTCACGGCGGAACACGCCTGTAACATGACAAGGAGGGCCACTTAAGCAGCATGCAGAAAACCTGGGCAACATAACAAATTATCTCAAAAGAAAATAACAGTTTGTCAGGAGCAATGAAATGGTCCCTTCAGTATGAAAGCTTAGAAAAGCTTTGAAGAAATTGCTAAAATGATGAAAATCATAATGTGTTTCATGGAAACAGATTACCTCTTCCACAAAATGAAATCCTTAACTACAAGAGCTTCTGAAATATCAATGTTAATTTCTCTTGAACTACATCTACTCAATTTTACAAGCTACTCATGTTGATGGTTAGCATTTTAAAAATACAATAAAACAACAGAAAATTAAAGGAGTTTAAAAAAAAAAAACTTAAGAATGCACTACAGAGTAGCTGTGTGGTAATACATCCTTGTAATACTGGTTACTAGCCCACAGTGCTGTTTCTTTCTTTCTTTTTTTAAAGATGAAGTGTTTTAGTCACTTTCCCTTCACTGAGCAACAGGCCCATAGTTACTGGGTCTGTCATTTCAGCTCACATTTTTAGTATACAGTTGGCTGGCTCCAAGACAGAAACACCATGGTGAAAGTGCCTGGGTCTCAACCTCCCAAACAGCTGGGGCTAACAGATGCACACCACCATACCCCGCTGTAAGTTCTCTTTTGTAATATAAGATGGCAAATTCATAGCAAATTAAACTAAAACTCAGATCTTTTGATTTTAAATTTAATATCCTTTCTGTCATCTCACATAAGTTGGTATATAGGCCCTGTTTCAATGCTGTTGTCAGGAATCAAGAAGTAGAGAGAGTAAAAGGTAGACAGTTAGAGAAACAGTACAGAAGCTGTAAGTACCAGCCTGTGCCATGTTGTCTATTCTTAGAAAAACTAAAGTAACAATGTCAGACAGTGGAGAGAAATGGTATAAAAATTCATGCTTTTAAAACTCCCTATAGCAAAAGAGTTCCTTTGATTCTCTAACCCCTTCCGTATACAGACAATACATAAGCCAAACTTCAAAAAAAAAACAAAAAAAAAAGTCTAAAGAAATGTGCAACTCTAAAGAAAACATTTAATTTACTGAACCTCATATTCTAACCTCATATATCTCCAGAACAATGATTTTTATGAAGTCTTCATCCACATTGGTTCTTCTGGCCTGAGCCATCTGAGCAAAGGTAGTTAGAAGGCAAATTTCTTCAGAGCTATTCATAGAAGAAAGGTACTTCTCAAAGTTCACAAAATGTTCTGGGTCTGCAAGTTTGTATCAAGAAATTAGAAAAATGAATAAATTTATATACTTTAGTTACTCTTTCAGAGAGAAAGGATATTTAGAAATATTTATAGATTCAAAAGATCTCCTACATGTATGAGGAAAAAAGCTGGGCCATATGGCCCCTGAAATTGCAACAAACATAATACAGCCTCTGAGGAGACAATTAATATATCCAAGACTCAGTTTCTTTGTCAATCACACAAAAGGTTATTCCAGAAAATTAAATGATGTCGGGGCTGGGGAGATAGCTCCGAGGCACAAGTGCCTGCTGGGCAAGTGCAAGGTCGTGAGTTTGAACCCTGGTCCCACAAAAAAAAAAAAAAAAAAAGAAAATTAAATGATGTCACTGGTAACAAACTTTGTTAACTACAAAGCACCACTACCATCATCAGGTGAATGTCTTTCAAAGGCATGCTGCTGACTTCACAGGTAACCTTGAGTCCCTCAGTAATTGTCAATTACAGGAATGAAGACACTAATAAACTGCCTCAACTAGCAAACAGCACAGAATCCTAAATAAAAGATAACTGCCTTATAAATGAATAGTAAAAATAAAAAACTAATTACAACCATGACTAAAACACTGACATATATGATGTTTTGTTTAGCTCTCAAAGGCTACTGTGAAAACAATGTTGCATCACTAGGAAGCAGTATGGACTTTGTGATACACAACAAAAAACTGGATATTGTAAAAAGAAAACTCTAGAAAGGAAAAAAAAAACTAGTCCATTTAAGAAATATGCTCCCATTTCAAAAAACAAAAAGAAATCTAACAAATGATTAAAATATAACAAAATTAATACATGAACACTGAATGCAAAGGCCCTCAAGGTTTAAACCTAACTAGGTATATGAAACTTCTCTACTATATCCAGGTAACCTGTGTGCCAACTGATAAAGGCTGTAAGACTGGAAAAGGGGGTATCCAGGAACCTAGAATTCAGAGTGACAGCTTACTGCTTAGGATCTGAAGCTCTACGGTATGGCCACACTGGTGCTGGTACTTCCTCCTCCTGGTCTAGACTTACTTCAATTATAGTGCTGAGGTCCTGAACACCCACAATGCACAACAGGGGCATGGCAGATGGCTAAGTACTCTATGGAGAAAGATGGTTTTGTGAAGAGACCTACCAAGACTAAACTATGTAAGGTGGTGCTGCTAAGCATCCCAGGTACTGCCAAAAGAAGTCTGCTTTCTGTATTGCACTATTTTATCTCTACATGAGATGCCAAGGAGCAGACAAAAGCTGTTGAAATACTCTCACCTGGCTCACTAGCAAGCCTACTGCAACTGCAGGAACAAACTAAAGAAAGCACCTCCCCAGTGCAGCACAGAAACATTTTACAAGGCAGAACATAAAAGAGTCTAGATTAACTCTCCACAAAGAGTAACAAAAGTGGATTCATGGGGGCTGGGGAGATAACTTAGTAGAATACACTTGCCTGGCAAACGCAAAGACCTGAGTTCAATCCCCAGTTCCGCCAAAAAAAAAAAAAGGTGGATTCATGAAGCACATCAAAACAAAATGGGAGTGGGAGTGGGAGTGGGGGTGGGGGAGGGGTTGGGGGTGTAGGGGGCCACAAATGAAGAGTACATCAATCTAGACAGAGAAAAAAATAGGCAAAAAACTATGAAAGTCTGCAAAAATCATTTTGAAAATAGCAGAAATGTGGGCCAGGGAGATAGCTCAACGGCATAAGCACTTGCCTGGCAAGAGTAAGATCCTGAATTGGATCCCTGGTACCAAAAAAAAAGAGGAAAAGGAGAAGCTCAACAATTTTTAAGATTTTTTTTTTTAAGGTTTGTGATTTGCTTTTAAGCAACATGCTGGTTTAAAAACTTGAATAGAATCAAGTTTTTGGTATATGTTTGAATGCCCTGTTAAGGCTGCAAATGGTAGAACATGGCGGTAATCTCAGCAATCCAGGAGGAGATGAGGCAAGGAAAATCTCAAATTCAAGCCCAGGCTGGGCAATTTAGTAGAGTTCTACCTTCTATTCCAAAATTTAAAAATTAAAAATAAAGAGTCTGGAGATTTAATCAGTGTGAAATCCCTGGCTATGTTCTCCCAAATATTTTAAATGTACAAGATAACATATCCAAGTAAATACTCTGATTTTTTCAACAATGTAACAAAAGAACTCCCTGTAGTTCATTAGAACTTTATCAGATTTTCACCAAAATTATTTTAAAGTAAATTTATCTACCTCTTTACCTACTTTTTAAAATACAAAAAAAAAAAAAAAAGAACAGTAGAAAAGATTAGTGGAATATCAGGACACAAAACTTTAACAAATTTCCAGACAATAAATATATGCTTGTTAATCTGACTAGAATAATTTCATACATACAAAAAGTGATTTCCAAGTCAGAAAGTACATTGTTTTATTGACATAGTGTTTGGGACTAACCAAATTTAATTTTAGGTATGCTAACTTCCACTTCATAAATCCCAAGAATGAAACAGTGCCTTGAATTTCAAAACCAGCAGAGTAACACATTCTCTTAATTCCTCCAAAAGGAAAACAAAGCCATGAAGATGCATGCAAAGGCAGGGAAAGCTAGAGCTGCCAGCTCTGGCAGTGTACCTTGGAGCTGCCTCTTGCACTCAGCAGGCTGGGGGGCGGAGCCAAGCTGCTGCAGGTTCCCATGCTCCACCTGGTGCATGAGGTAGAGGAGCTTCCAGAGCATCTGTGCAGATAGCGTCCCAAAGGGCATTTCAGACATAAAAAGCCAAATGCCAAGTCTGTGTAATAAAAAAGTAGAATTTTAAACATTAGCTTCATCATACTAAGAAAGCAGAAACAAACCTTCAGGTCTTACAGATAAAAAGCAATTTTAAATCACAGTGCCATAACTTTTCTAGCATGTCTTGGTCATAAGTACCTTCATGATGGACAACAGTAATATCAAACATTTATGAAACACTCAGTGTACACCAGATACTGATTTTCTGATTGCTATGTCATATATATATATATATATATATATATATATATACATATATATATATATATATATATGAAACACACACACACACACACACACACACAGGTTAAGTATCCTGTATCAAAAAAAACTGAGACCAGAAAAGTTTCAGATTTTGGATGGGGGGGGGTGGAATATTTCCACATGTATAATGAAATATATCAAGCATAGGACTCAAATTTAAACACTAAATTCATTTGCTTTGAGACTTTTTCAGACTAGGATATTCAATCTGCATTTACTACCAACTGATTCCACTCCATCCTAAATAAAACCAAAACAGCCTGGGGAGTTAGCTCCGTGGTACAAGTGCCTGACTGACAAGTGCAAGGTCGTGAGTTTGAACCAAGGTCCCACAAAAAAAAAAAAAATCTTGCCTGCTAAATAAAACCAAAACAAAATTTACTGATTTCATTCCCGATTTACAAAAAGGCTAAAAGACACAGAATAGTAAAAGGCAGGGATGGTTTTGTATCAAAGATTCTTTTAAGATCTGAGGTACTATACCTATGTGGGATATGAGCATATACATGCTCATCTGTATATGCATAGACAGATGAACAGTGGGGGAGAGGGATCAAAACTGTTCAGTGGCTCCTCACTGATCACTGAATGAAGTTTAAACTTCTTGGATCCATATTGAGGTTTCCACATTGCAGTTCTAGCTCTATTTCTCTGCATTCCAAATGGTAAAATAGGCTGGCAATCCCCTAAAGCTCCCGGTATTGTCCTCCACTCAGGACACCTTCATGTGAACTCCACTTCTGTACCACCACAGAATTCCATTCATACCAGATTTGAGCATTACCATACCTTCCACTAATTGTTCTCTCATTGCAGTAGACAGAAAAATCACCTGCAGACTATATAAAATGAGATTCCCCAGTGCTACCTAGAGATCCTTAGGTTTGGGGTCCAAGAGTCTTCATCTTTTGCATTCATCTTGGTGACTCAGATTCACGAGATTCTTTTCCTTTTCTTTTTTTCCTGATCCCAGGGACTGAACCTAGGCCTCATGCATGCTGTGCAAATACTCTGCCCCTGAGCTACCTGCCCAGGGTTTTTTTAACCTTATTTTGAGACAAAGTCTCTCTAAGTTGCCCAGGCTGGCCTCAAACTTGTAATCTTCCTGCTTCAGAATGCCAAGAAGCTAAAATAATAGGCATGTACCACCAGGCCTGGCTTAAGACTCCACTCTTAAACCACACTGTGAGAAACACCTTAAGTACTATAATTTACAAACACAGATTAGCCTACAAATCCCTTGAGAACAGAAACCAATCCTTATCCCATTTTTATTTTAATCAATTTATAACCAAGGACTTACTTTTTTTTTTTTTTTTTTTTTTTTTTTTTTTTTTA
>PVJA010040532.1:0-10815 GCA_004027025.1 Myocastor coypus | reverse complement strand
CTGTGGATTCTAACTGCTGATGAAAAATGTTTTTCTAGGATGTGTGAGATAGCTCACCTGCTTAGGTGGCAACACATGCAGTGCCAGCCGTGCCCCATGGACATGCTGAGCCGGACACCGAGACTGAGTGTGGTGTTACATGCCCATAATCAGTGCTGGGGAGGCTGAAAACAGGAGGATCACTACAAGTCTGAGCTGTGTACTGTGACCTTGTACCAAATACATAAAAAAATAAAAATTTTAATGCTGGAGATTGAACTCAAGACCTCACACTTGTGAGGCAGGCACTTAAGCTGCTGAGTTATATTCCCTAGCCCCAAAGAAACAGATTTTATTTTATTTTGATACAGCATCTCTCTATGGCATGCAGTACCAGGGATCAAACTTGGGTCTCTGTGTTTGCCAGGAAGGCACTTAAGCCACTGACCTATCTCCCCAACCCAATCAAAAATAATTTTAAAATATTGCAAGTGCAGTGACCATGTAAATTGGTTCCTGTTATTATTTCCTAAACAATACAGTAAAATAAGTATTTGTATAGCATTTGCTAATATAGGAATGACTTAAATATATGAGGATGTACATATGTTGTATGCAGACAGGAGTTTGTTTTACGTAAGGGTATTTTTTTTTTTTTTTTTTTTGTCTTTTTGAGACAGGGTCTCACTGTGCAGCTCAGACTGGCTTTGAGCTCACTTTTGTAGCCCAGGCTGGTCTCGAACTCACAACGATCCTCCTGCCTCAGCCTCCCAAGTGCTGGGATTACAGGCGTGAGCCACCACGCCCGGCTCGTAAGGGTATTGAGTATCCATGGATTATGGTACCCTAGGGCGCTGTGGAACTATTCCCTCTTAATACTGAAGGACTGTCCTAGAATTCATATATTGGAGAAACATGTCTATACACAGTGAGTCCAGCAAATGGTGGACATTAGTAACATGGCCTGGGTTTGTTTAACATCCCAAGTAAGTGTGTTCCCATCCCATGGCTTCCCTCTCTTAACTGCATATGTAGAAATATTGGCATAAACTTTAGTCTCTCTCGCTGTGTCTGTCTCTCTCTGTCTCTCTCTGTGTGTCTCTCTTTATCTCTTTTTCATTATGGCCTGCTCAGCCTGCCCTGGGGTTGAGGCTGGTGTAGCATGTGGTGCCAGGGATCAAACCCTGTGGCTGCCTAAGCTTGCCTAAGCAGGTGCTTTAGGCGGCTTAGCCATCTTGCTGGCCCCAAGTCATAAACTTTTGGTCCATTAACTATACTAGATAGCGAGACCCTGTCTCAAAAAGACAAAACAAAACTAGACCATCATTTTCAGAATTACAGCTTTGACCTATTTTTTTTGTGGACCAGGGTTCAAACTAACAACCTTGCACTTGCCAGTCAGGCACTTGTGGGACAGAGCTATCTTCCTGGCCCCAACCTACTTCTTAGAATAGCATTATTATCTTGAAGAAATGGTTACAACATTTTTTCCTATTAATGTTTATCGTAGAAAGAGGAGAACAACTTTTTTTTTCTTTGTCTTTTTGAGACAGGGTCTCACTATGCAGTTCAGGCTGGCCTTGGGCTCACCTTTGTAGCCCAGGTTGGTCTCAAACTCGCAGCGATCCTCCTGCCTCAGCCTCCCGAGTGCTGGGATTATAGGCAGGCGTGTGCCACCATGCCTGGCGAGAACAACTTTTTTTTTTTTTTGTCTTTTTGAGACAGGGTCTCGCTATGCAGTTGAGGCTGGCCTTGAGCTCACTTTTTTAGCTCAGGCTGGTCTCGAACTCTCATCGATCCTCCTGCCTCAGCCTCCCGAGTGCTGGGATTACAGGCATGTGCCACCATGCCCGGCTGAGAACAACTTTTAAATGTGAAATGTGTTGATTAGATATGTAAACTCCTGGAAGGGACTTGAGTGATAATGGAGCAAATAATAAAATACTTCTTAAGGTAGCATAGAGAGGACACAGAAAATAATGTAAATTCTTAAAAGTATGACCTAAGAGCTGGAATATTTACAAAAAATTCTTCAAATATGATACTCTGATTTGAAGAGCTTTCTTTTTTTTTTTTTTTTTTGTCTTTTGGAGACAGGGTCTCGCTATGCAGTTGAGGCTGGCCTTGAGCTCACTTTTGTAGCCCAGGCTGGTCTCGAACTCGCATCGATCCTCCTGCCTCAGCCTCCCAAGTGCTGGGATTACAGGTGTGCGCCACCACGCCCGGCTGAAGAGCTTTCTTTGCAGGATAATTTGTCATATGACTTAACATAACTTCTGAAATTCTCAGATAAAGTATCTGATTGCTAATTATTATAGTTGTTTTTGTTTTTGTTTTTTTTTCTTTTTTTGAGACAGGTCTCGCTATGCAGTTCAGTTCAGACTGGCCTTGAGCTCACTCTGTAGTCCAGGCTGGTCTGGAACTCCCAACTATCCCCTACTTCAGCCTTCTGAGTGCTGGGATTATAGGTATCTGTGGTTCCTGATTTCCACACCCATTGGTTGGCTTGTGATAGGTAAGGTACTGTTGGGCTAAATGATACCAGCATTAGCATGTTGTTATCCAGATCCAAAGTATCTCATACTTCCTGGCATAACATGTTTTGAAAATAAGTTTGAAGCAAAAAAAAAAAAAAAAAAAGAAAAAAAAAGAAAATAAGTTTGAAGTAACCCTAAAAATGTAACATGAGGTCAAACCTCATATTTCCATACATAGAATCAAACTTATTGTTACTTACAGTCTGTGGTCTTTGACTTCTTCCTGTGATTTTACTAGTCATCACATTAGTCTTTAAAAAGTGTTGCTGGGAGTATCTGGATGATGTGGACAGGGAGCTTAGGGACACGAGGCCTATAAAGTTAAAAATTGTGTGAGATCTCTGTGGTAAAGAAAAGGCATAGGCATAATTTATGAAATTTTAGAGCTTAAGGTGGGCATCTAATTCAACTTCATCCGTCAACTTTGAGTGAAGATATCAAAATATCGATGGAGCTATGCGTGTGATAGCACATGCCTGTCATTCCAGTACTTTGGAGGCCAGCCTGGACAATTAGTAACTTGGCAAGACCCTGTCTTTATTTTGTTATTACTCTTTTTTGTGAGTCAGGGTCTCACTATGCAACTCAGGCTAGCCTTGAACCACCCTTGATCCTCCTGCCTCAGCCTCCTGAGAGCTGAGATTATAGGAGTGTTCCACTGCACCCAGCAAGACCCTGCCTGACTTTCTTTCTTTCTTTTCAATCTATTTATTTTTTATTTTGTTTTGTCTTGTATTTAGAAATGAATCTTCAGGATCTCACTACGAAGTAGATCACAGATCAGACTCATAATAATTCTCCTGATCTGATCAAGTGCTGGGATTACAGGCACGCATCACCACGCCCTATCTCAGTCGTGCCTTGTGGGCAGGGCCGGTATGGCAGGCTAGGGATCAAGCCACAGTTGCTGCCTCTGCCTAAGTAGGTGCTTTATCCGCTAAGCTATCAGGCCAGCACAATCTCATTTATTTTTAATTAAGTATTATGGTGTCATATAAATTTGAGCTCATGTTGTACCTTCATCACTTTGATCCTTCTCATGAGTTGACAGGAAGTGCTACTACCAACGGTAGTTTTATTTTTATTTTTAATATTTATTTATTTATTTATTTATTTATTTATTTTTATGGGACTGGGGTTTGAACTCACAACGTTGCACTTGCCCAGCAGGCACTTGTGCCATGGAGCTATCTCCCCAGCCATTTTATTTTATTTATTTATTTATTTATTTTATTTATTTATTTATTTATTTTTTTTGAGACAGCGTCTCATTATGCAGTTCAGGCTGGCCTTGACCTCACTTTTGTAGCCCAGGTTGGTCTTGAACTTGCACTGATCCTTCTGCCTCAACCTCCAAAGTGCTGGGATTACAGGAGTGCACCACCATGCCCAGCTCTTTTTTTCTTTTTGTGGTACCAGGGATTGATCTCAAGACCTTGTGCTTGCCAGGCAAGCGCTTATTCTACTGAGCTATCTTCCTGGTTGGTAGTTTTAATCTTGTGTTTTTAAATGGCTATTAAATAGCTGAATTGTAACTCAATCTAACCTAAGAATTCAAAAGTAAAGTCTTAACTTTCTATTACATAGTGCTAACTCTTATTTATTTATTTATTTATTTATTTATTTATTTATGTTTTGGCCAGCTCAGCCTGCCCTGCGAGTGTGGCTGGCACAGCATGTGGTACCAAGGATTGAACTGTTGTCTCTGCAGTTTCCTAAGCTTGCTTAAGCAGGTGCTTTAGACCGCTGAGCTGTGTCACCAGCCCATATACATCATGCTAACTTTTAAAAGGATTTGAACCTGAAGATCAACTGTAAAATGTGAGAAATGTTAAATATTCTTTATTTGGTATTATACATGCACCACACGAGAATGCCTTGTAATAAGTAAAACGTAACACTTTTTAGACACAGTGAATTCTAATTAAATTGACATAGTCAAGACCAAAAATACAGATGTAGCTTTCTTGTCTTCAACCACTCCCTTTAACAGGCTGATAAACACAAACTGAAACTGGGGAATCTTGCTTGGTGTTGAATTATTCTGCCCCCCCCCCCCCACTGGGGTTTGAACTCATAACCTTACAATTGCCAGGCAGACACTTGTGCCATGGAGCTATCTCCCCAGCCCGCATTAATGTTGAGACAATGAAGGATTCTCCCAATATTTAAATATATCACATAACCAGTTATATAAATCTAAACATAAAACCAACCTTCAGTAGCTTTGAGATGACATTCTCAATCTTTGTGAAAAGCCAAACATTACTAATCAAGTCCAACCATATATTTCAAAAGGAAAACAGTGATAGTATTTACCGAACTGGATCTACTATCAAAACTTGAAAAAGAAAAGATATCCATTTAACCACAAGCCAATTTTACTTAAATCATGACTGTCCAACAAAAATATTGTCAGCCACTCATGATCTGAGTTTTGGTGTATGAGATCCATTAAATTGTGGTACACATACAAAAGCCATGAGACATTTCTGTTCTGTAATAAATAAGGCAGTGACTATTACTCGTTATTAGTAGCCTTTTTTTTAAAAGAGTTTTTTTTTTTTTTTTAATTTCTCTTATACCTCATTTATTTGTGTTATGGCTGGCTCAGCCTGCCCTGGGGTGGGGGTGTGCAGCATGTGGTGCTAGGGATCAAGGAGCGGTCACAGCGCTTGCCTTAAGTTTCCTCCATAGGTACTTTAGATCACTGAGCCATCTCACTGGCCCTATTAGTAGCCTTTTTGAGATAAGCTACTAAGTCTCTGCCTTCTTTCTCTCTCTCTCTCTCTCTCTCTCTCTCTCTCTCTCTCTCTCTGTCTTTCTCGCTCTCTCTCTCCCCCTCTCTTGATGCCAGCAAAGACCATTTCTGTTCCAGCGTTGTACCTGGGATTCGCCAAATACTCCATCAGTGTGTCTTCTCTTCAGGTGATTGCTTTGTTCTTGTTGGTGTCTGTGTAAGAGACTCCAGCGGCCTGACCTATCTTCTGCCCAAAGAGGCCATGGAGATTTGGCCCAGTCCCGTGCTTGCCTCCCCTCTCAACAGCACAGCACTGGGCACACTGCTGTACAAAAATTTTCTTGCCTTTCTCAACATCACCCATTTTTAAACCTGTTGTAGCTTCCATGCTGGGTAGTCACCGCTTTTTCCTCATTACCACAAGGAAAGTTCCAGGTCAGAAGCCTGACAGCCCACTCTCTCAAGACCCTGACTTTAAATAATAAATATAAAAAGGCTGAGAGTGTAACTCTGGGTTCAATCCCCAATACCTCAAAAGCAAAACCAAAAAATATCTTGGAGTGCTTTTGCCTGGAATCACATTTCCAAGTGAAAGAGATGATGGGAGAATTGGACTCTGGGAGATAAAAGAGGAGAGCCTAGAGCTATTCAAATTAACTGCATGTGGTAATTAACTGGATTTTCAGGTTGAGGAATCACTCTCAAATTTCTGGCTCAAGCCAGATATTTAGCCAGGCCAAATATTTGCTGAGACCCTGTCCCCTCCACTCCTTACAGAGCCAGCCTGGAGAAGCAGAGCAAGGCAGGATCTTCTTGACCCGATGAACTTGAGAACACCCGAGTGGAGCCTTGCAAGAGTCATCAGCTGCGTGGGTCTAGGCTAGGGCTCAGGGGAGAGTTTCCAGCTGTAGGTGTAGACTCGATGAACATTAAAGCCATGCAATGCAGGCAATTAACACGAAGAGGAGAGGCCTGACAGAGGCCTGCTCAACTGTCTGCCTCTCAGCTTTGTTAGAAGTAGTGACGTATCACAATGTTTAAGCCACTGGTATTTATTATTTTTTGTGTGAGTATGATTCTTTTCAGAAACTTTGTTGTGGTTGTTGTTTACAGTGCTGAGGACTGAATCTGGGGCCTTGTGCTCTTTTGAAAAGCTGTCTGACACTGAGCTACATAGCCAGCACTCTTCTGAGAAGTTTGACTGAGAAGAAAAAGAAGTCCAGTAACAGCAACAGAAATTCGAGGAGGCGAAGGGAGGCTTAAGCTTTCAGTAGGTTTTATGACTTTTCGTAGATGCGATTAACATATAACTGTTGGGTGCAAATTGGAGGCATGCATGGATTAGAAATGCAAGTATGGAGAAAGAAAGCAGAGAAAGAAAATTTTAAGGTAGGTCCAAACAAGATCATGTCCACAGTGACTGGCCCAAGGAGGAAAGGGACAACCCTGTTGGCCTGTTGTTTTGTTGTTGTTTATTTTTTGGCTATGATAAAATACTTGAGGCAGGGTAATTTTATAGAGAGGCTTATTTCATTTGCTGTTCTGGAGGATCAACATCCACAATCCTATGGTGGAGATGGAGATTGGGGTCCAGGTTTTCTAGACCCCGCCTAGGGAGAGCCTCACTGCAGGGGCACTTGGGGAGGGGTAGAAAGGGATCACATCTGGAAACATGAAGCCAGCAAGCAGCTTCTTAGTGACCTACACTCCTCCAACTAGGTCCCATCCCATGAGAGTTCTGCTATCTCTCGGTAGCCCCCACTAGAGACCAAGCACCTGACAGGTGAAACTAGGGAACACATCCATACCGTACCTTCCCCATCTTCACAGGAAGGAAGGAGAAGCAGCTGAGGACCCACATAGGTGGACTGTGATAAGAAATGGAGGGAGTGCCCATCTGACAGCTTTTAGTTCCCCTGAAGTTGGAGAAAAAGGGTTGAGAAGGGAGGGGTCTAAAGAGAGGAAGATAGGGGGCTGGGGAGATAGCTCCGAGGCACAAGTGCCTGCTGGGCAAGTGCAAGGTCGTGAGTTCGAACCCTGGTCCCACAAAATAAATAAATAAATAAATAAAGAGAGGAAATTTGAAGTAGTTGCTGTAGAGAGGACAGAGCAAGCTGACCACCCCTTGGTGCCAGAGAGAAATGGTGAACTGGCCCAGGACAGTCAAGTATCTTACTCCTTGGCTTTGGGATCTGTTCAAAATGGGGCAAGGTCTAGTCAGAGACCACACCCACTCTCACCTTGCCGGCCTTGAGTGCAGAGGTGGTAGTCATCGACTGCCTGAGGGACCCCACTTCCTTTCTGCTCTCAGCCTGCTCAAGGCCTGGTGACTAAAACAGTCCTCATGAAACGTCCAAGTTTGCTTAGGCTGCCTTGACCCAGTCTACCTCTAAACACTTTCTAGTTTTGCGAGCCAGTTGGCCTCATCTTTTCTTTAAGCATTTAAAGAGTAACTGCTCTAGGACAAATTGCAGTTTCTCAGGAATTGCAAGATCCAGGTGAATCCACCTTAATTTGAGGTAAAGAGAGCATGACCTTGACAGGGCCTATGTTTTGACAGGGGCCACAGGGAAGTTGCTGCTGCTGCTGCTGCTGCTACAGGAAGGAGAGATCTGGAACCCTTCAGGATTCCAGCTGGTGCTGGATGTGGTAGTACATGCTTGTAATCTCAGTATTCAGGAGGCTGAGGTAGGAAGATCTTGGGAGTTCAACTCAAACACGAACTGCATAGTGAGGCCTTGTCTCAAGAAAGGAGAAAAAACAAGAAAAAAAGAGAAAAAAAGAAAGAAAGAAAGAAAGAGAAGGAAGGAAGGAAGGAAGGAAAAAGTAAAGGAGATCCAGCTGGCCAATAGCTGAAGAGGAAGTGGAATGTATGGCTGATTTTTACCACTTGGCACTGCTAGTGTAGTTGACAACTGTGCCCTCAGAACGTTAGGTGCCATGAAGTCAGCTATGACTGGTTCCTCTCCATGTGACTCTACACTAAGTCCTCACATGCCCCTCTTCTGACTACAGAGAGGAGCTATGCTACATACTGGGAAGGGGGGACTTGGCTGGTGCTCACTGAAGGAAAACCATGCCATTTGCTGATATTTCTGATAGAGCTGAAGGAGAACCAGAAATTTATTTAGTGCTCACCCTACAAAGGAGGAAGCAAGTTTACTGTCCCCCAGAGGACTGTTTCAGTGGCCGTATTTGCATGATGGCCTCAGGCCTCCGTGTACAAGCATCACAATGCATTTTGTGAGCAACGCTGGAGAAGTGTGGCCGTCACTGGGACCAGCTGTTATTGTTGATTGAAACCTCTTGGAATGGATGTGAGTCCTCCAAAGCAAAGTAGAAAATTCTGACTGCAAATCAGAATTAAGTTTTGTCCATTCATTCAACAAACATTGTGTAGGACCCACAATAGCGCCTGGCTTATTACTACTAGCCACGGAGGCCCTTGGTCAATGCAGACCCCTGAGACTGGGTGACCCTTGAGACGGAGACGAGTGTGCTTACCGCGTGGAGAGTTCAGCTGCACCGGCGGCCGCTCTGGGAGCCTGAGCTGACTCTGCAGCTCTTGCACCTGCTGGAAAGCATCAAGCTTCATGCTGCGCTCCTGGGCAAGCCGGGATCTTACCTGGTGTGGACGGGTTGGGAAGCAGAAAGGCTTATTTTAGCTCGCAAAGCTCACACTGGGGCTCTGAGGAACAGTTTACACTACAGGCCGTTACCAACAGAACCAGGTCTTGGCGAAGTCCTGGCCAGGCTGAAGTCAGGCCTAATCTTTTCCTTCTAAGAATCAAGGATTTCAGAACTTACTCTGGTGACCCTGAGGACTGAACCTGGGGAACTTCAAGCTACAACCCCAGCCTTTATATATATTATTTTGAAATGAGGTCTCACTAAGAGGGCATTGAACTTGCGATCCAGCTGCCTCGCCTTTTTGTATTTTTTTTATATTTATTTCATCAGACAGGCAGAAGAACAGGACATTTAGCGTTCTGTTCACACAAGATCAAGCCACAGTCTACCCAAAGGACTCAGAGGAGCCCCTGCAGTTTAAAGTGGAAGAAAGGTTTGCTTCCTCCCGCAGATCTGCATCTCAGCTCAGCATCCCTGGGGCTCACTAGGCATCACTTCCTGGCCTGGGACAAGGCCAAGCCAGCTCAGGTCAGCTCTGGATTTCCTTGCACAGCTCTTCCTTGGCACCTGACCATGGTCCTCTAGCTATACAGGAGCAGGCTCCAATGTGACCTCATGTATGGAGACCACAGGTGTTTTTTCTCTTTAAATTTATCATCTGCTAATTATCAATAAAATGGATTATCAATAAAATGTATTGTGAATAGTGTCCCCTCAAAATTCATACCCTCAGGAATGGTGTCTTTGTAGGTTTAGCTGTCAGGATGAGGCCATACTGGGTTCAGGGTGAACCCTACCTCTAGTGACTTTGTTTTAGGTTTTTGTTTGTTTGTTGGTTACCTGGAATATAACTCAGGATCTTGTGCTTCCTAGGCAGGCTCTGTGCCACCAAGTGGCTGAATTGCCTGAGGTGGGGTTGAACTTCCAATCTTCTTGCCTTGGGACTCTGAAGGTGCCGGGATCGTACATGTGTGGCACCACAGCAGACTGACCACTGGCCTTTTATTTTATTTTATCTTGGGGGTCCAGGGTTCAAACTCATGACTTTGCACTTTCCAGGCAAGTGCTTATGCCACAGAACTATCTCCCAGGCCCTTCAGCATTTTAAAAAGAAGGTAGGATAAAGATATTGTTATATCTTGCATCTAGATGTTCCCTTAAAGCCTTATGCAGTTATAGGTAGAGCTTTTTAGAGGTGGCTAGATGTAGGGTGTATGATGTTGAGACCAAGCATGAGATGCTGGGATTGATTCATGGTGCGATGGCAGGTTAAGTGTGTGAGTGCTACCTCCCGGGAACAGGAAGCCTGGATAGAGTATGAGGGATGGAGAGGGGGCTGCTGTTGCCACTGCTTACTGCTTGCTACTTTGCTGCCTTCGCCTGCCATGAACTGTTTCTTCTCAGTGCTACCCCATGCAGTGCCACCCTGGTTTGGAGTCAGCTGATTGTGAATATGCACTGTAGCTCTACAAACTGTCTATAACAACTCTTTCTTTTTTGAGACAGAACATTGTTAGTCCAGGATGGACTCAAATTCACAGCAGTCTTTCTGTCTCAGTCTCCTGAATGCTGGTTTTTTTTAAAAGTATTTATTTGTTTGTTAGTTTATTTTTGGTGGCGCTAGGGATCAAATTAGGACCTTGTGCTTGCCAGACAAGCACTTATTCCACTGAGCTATATCCCCAGCCCCAAAACTGTCTAGTACAATAAGCCTTTTCTCCTTTACCTTTGGGTGTGGAGCATTTTGTCTCAGCAATGAGAAAAGTAAGATAGACACAGAGGGGCCCCTAAGTGAGCATTCTGTGGGCTAATGAAGAGAAATGGGGAACTGGAACACAAGATCTTGAGTTTGATTCCTGGCTTAAAAACAGTATGAAAGGAGTGGGAGTCACCTGTAATCCCAGAACTTGGGAGGTTGAGGCAGGAGGA
>PVJA010040531.1:0-18440 GCA_004027025.1 Myocastor coypus | reverse complement strand
TTTCTTTTTTCTATGCAACATTAATAGGGAGGTGGGTCATGCCCACACACTGCACTCTATAGAATGATTGTGAGGACAATATGCAATATGTCAACTTTCAAAGAAAAAAAGGGGGAAAAGAAAAAAAAAAAGTAGTGTGGATTTAGAAAGGTTAATGTTTAGTTGTTTGATCAATCTTATATACCTATATGTATTAATCTAAACTGATCCGATGATGAAAATATGTAATATAACCATTGTTAAATTTAAACAATAAAAGAATTGGAAAAAAAATAAATTCTACTCTGCTTGGTTAATAAACATGGTGAAGCCAAAATCTGAAATAAACAAATTATTTAAAAAAGACAGTAAACCTGACCAGCAATTGTGTCAAACTCATTCCGTTATGTCAAACTCATTATAGTCAGCATTCTCAAAGGTGAGAAAACTTCTGCTTAAATTTTTATACTGTACTTTATCATTGTATTTGCCACATATTGATTTTATGTCAATTCTCTTTTAACATTCTTTAAAAACCAGCCTATTCAAAGACAAGTTCTTCATTTTCCAACCTGACACTCATGAGTCTCTTTGATCTGTCCCTGAATCCAGACATGGAAAAGTAAATCCTTTGGAGTCCATGGTGGTTACATAGGGAGGAAGGCAGGCAGAATGTTAGCTTGGCAATAGTTTCAACCTCAGAATGAAGCAGATTGCAGAAAGTGCAATAGACAGATCTTGCAGGTCCTGGCCAATTGATAAAGCATTTTGGCTCAAATGGCTTGATACCAATGGACAATGCAGATTTAGGGAAGATTCATTTTATTTATTTAATAAAATAATGTTTTATCTATTTATTTATTTAATATATTTAGGACAAGGTCTACAGGGTCTCACTACACAGATCAGGCGCATAGCCTCCCAAGTCCAGCGCCACTCACTGTCTCAGTATGGCACACCAGGGACCAAACCCAGTCCCTGCATCTGCCTAAGCAGGCACTTTAATCTACTAAGCAATCTGGCTGGCCCAGAAGATTTATTTTATAAAAGGAGAAAATTCACAATATTTTCCCAAATTTCTCCTATGCCAGATACTGAAAATGCTTTCAAACAGCAAGTTCATGTCTGATCACTTCAGATACCTCCCTGTTCCACATGCGGAATGCTAGCCTATAGCCTATATCTTCACCTATACATATTTTAAAATCAACATTAGGGGCCCGGCAGGATGGCTCAGTGGTTTAAAGTGCCTGCTTTCCTAAGCTTAAGCGGCTTCAGGGACCTCGGTTCAATCCCCAGCACCACATGCTGCGCCAGCCCTGCCCTCAGGGCAGGCTGGGCCAGCCATAAAAATGAGTGAATAAATAAAGGTTCTGAAACAAGAAAAAAATAAATAAAATAAAGTGATAAAAGATACTACAGTCATTAAAAAATAAAATAAAAAATAAAATCAACATTAAATAAACTCTAGAAATGGGGGTGGGAAGACTGGTCATGTCTTCAAAGTATTTTAGCAGGTGGGAACGGCTGGGTTGGGAGTGGTGGCAATGGCTGGGTGGGAACTGTGGGAATAGCAAGTAACAAAAGATCTCCCTGATTATGAGTTGGGATTATGAGAAGAGCCTCAGAGGTTTATAAGGAAAGCTAGAGAACAGATGAAGCTTGGAAGTTACCCTCCAGTGGGTATGGTGGTGGCAAGGAGAAGGTGAAGAGGAGACATGATTCCTAGTTTTGTTCACCATAGAGTTTTTGCATTATTATTATTTTTTAAAGATTTTATCTTAGTCACTGAGGTTTTTTGTTTTTATTTCTGGGTTTTCTGGTACTCCCTTAACTTTTGTACCTATAGTCCCAACCCTGATGAAATATATGAATAGATCTAATCTGTTATATGAACCTCACTGGTACTCTTTGACCTCTACCCAAAGGTAGGAGGTGGGGACCTGGCTTCTGGGCATGACATAGCCAGAAAGAGTGCTCCAGGAGCTTCACCTAAATTGCTGAATGGTGAACAATTTTTATCTTTTTCTTTCCTAACTTCCTAAATATCCACAAGTTTCAGGCAACATTTTTCCAAAGGGTGGTAACTCCCCAAAGTACATCCCGTTGGGCTCTTGTTCCCTTGTCGTACCCTGGGGAGACACAGCAGCAGGAATGAAGAAAGGATAGAGAAGAAGACAAGAACTAGGTCAGGTGGAAGCCTGTACCTGACGGGCAGACAACTCCCAGAATAACAGTAGGGGCATTTACTTACACTTTTGTAAAGTTAGTAGCTTGTCACTCGAGGTTGCCTAGTGACTAATAGCTGACATTGCCCAGGCAGAATGTTTTTTTCAAGACTTAGGTAGCTTGACTGCTTTAGGCAATACGGCCTAGTCCTGCTCTCACACAATGGACCATTTTCCAGCTTCAGTGGCTCCCAAAATCTCTAAGACTTCAACATGATGCAAATATTCAATTATTACTAGAGGGAATGAGCCCATGGCTTCACATATGCTAAGCTAGTACTCTACCACTGAGTAACAACCCCAGCAGCTATCTTAGCACTTAAGGTCAACAAAAATCTAAAACTTTCAGATTTTACACATACACACAAAAACTGTATATGCACAAACGTATATCATGAATACTACTGCACAGTTACTAAACTATGTAGTTCTTCCTAAAGAAACTAAAAAATGACTAGCACATTAACCGTCGACAATTTTACGTTCTTTTGAAAAAAAAAATCAGAAAAAATAATTCCAGAAGCACTCAATGATCATTGTATACTACTATCAATGGGAAAATATTTTACAAATACTAGTTGGCTTTACTTTTTATTCTAGAATTGGATGATACTTTATAAATCAGAATAAATATTACAATGTGCCAAGAAGACGAGGTTGGGTTTATGGACAAAAGAACAGGCTGAAGAAAGTAAACAAGAAAGAAAATCAAGCTGGGCATGGTGGCGCACACCTGTAGTCCCAGAACTTGGGAGGCTGAGGCAGGAGGATCAGTGCGAGTTTGAGACCAGCATGGGCTACAAAAGTGAGCTCAAGGCCAGCCTGAACTGCATAGCGAGACCCAGTCTCAAAAAGACAAAAAAAATAAAAATAAAAATAAAAATAAAAATTATCATATGAAAGTTAGTTTCCTTGAAAAAGAAGGGACAAGGAGAGAGAAGAAAGTAAAATAACTATCAACATCAGGTTACTCCCAGATATTTTGTTTTCCCTTTTGTAGGGATTAAAGAGGGGAAAAAAACTTCATTATTAGGCCAACTGGAACTACTTTAGGAAATTTGGCTCATTCTCTAGTCTTGATTTCTCAGAAGAGAAGATATGAATAGCTTAATTCTTTCTTGGCAATATAGAACTTTAACATAAGTAACTCCATGTCAGAAGTTACTGTACTGTCAGAAGCTAGCACAGGAGCATAGTCCAAAACAATGGTGTGCATGGTAGTGTATGCCTGCAATTCCAACACTCAGAAGGCTGAGGCAGCAGGATCACTGTGGGTTGGAGGCCAAACGTGGGCTACAAAGTAAGTTCGCAACCAGCCTGAACTGCACAGTAAAACCCTGTCTTAACCCACTCCCCCAAAACAGAAAAAACAAACCCACACAATGGCCTCCTATAAATGTTATTGAATATTTAACTATGCTTACCATTTTTGTTTCTCATTAGTCAAGAAAGTTTACTCTTCCACTCAAAAAAGAAAAGGAAGTAGCAGCAGTAGCAGCACTGTAACTGTGGTTTCTCTGACAATGTTTGTTCCTAGCCTTGCCATGAGAAAGCCCATACCACAGTCCCCATATAGGAGTTCTAGCTGGTAGCTTGAGATAACATTCTAGCCAACAGCATCAAATAATAGCAATGAGCCAATGAGGCATTGAAAGGACTCCAGCCCTATTTAGAAGTATAATTTATTCTCTTTCCAAGAGTTTTCATGTTGTTACAGGAGTAAAAGTCCTTTATAGTCCCTTAAGTTCATTTTATAAAAAGTATTGACTTTGTTCACATATTTAAAAAGCATAATTGTTTTTCACTTTTTGAAATACCGTAGATGCAACTCAGGGCTTCTGCACTGAGCTACTTCCATTGTTCCCTTTTTTGTTTTATTTTTATTTGAGACATGTCCAAGCTAAATTGTTCAGTCTGGGCTTGAACTTTGTGCCTCAGCCTTCCAGAATGCTGAGATTCCAGGCATGTGTCAACAAATTCGGCTACAAGCACATCATTTAAAAAGATTTTTCCTTGGATAAAAATCAGCATAATAGTCACCCTTTCAAAGTGTTTAGTTTAAAACATGCATAGTGGCATCTTAGAATTTGGAAGGCTGAGGCAGGAGGATTGCCATGAAAAGAGAAGTGTTTAGGTTAGTAGCTTTGAACATATTGATAAAGTTATATGACTTATGCCATGGATTCCACAGCATTTTTTTGAGACAATGTCTTGCTTTGCAGTGTGAACTGGCCTTAATCTCACTATGTAGCCCAGTCTGGCCTCAGCCTCCTGAGTGCTGGGATTACAGGTGGGTACTACCAGGCCTGGCTCCCACAAGATTTTTATCAAATAAAAAAGTAATGGTTATTTTAGTTTAAATATAGTCACTTCAATTTCTTATTTTCAATGTCATTATTATTTTACCACCAGAATAAACTAAAGCTTGTCTTTTTCTTTTTATAATAACATTCTCCCCCCACAATTTACTTTTGCTCATTTTTCTTTAGGTTCTATATTAATGTTAACACTACTTTTTAGAACATCTTAATGTCTGCATGAATTTTGGACCTTAAAACTGATAATGTAGTTTTTGTTTACCTTTTCTGTTTTAAGGGCTGCGCAGAGCCTTCATACTGAGCTATGTCCTCAACCACTTTTTATGTTTTATTTTGAGATAGACTCTCTTGTTAAATTCTTTTTTTTTTTAAAGAATTTTATTTTTATTTTTTTTCTTGTTTCAGAACTTTATTTATTTTTATGGCCGGCTCAGCCTGCCCTGAGGGCAGGGCTGGCACAGTATGTGGTGCCGGGGATTGAACCACGGTCCCTGCAGCCACCTAAGCTTTCCTAAGCAGGTGTTTTAGAACACTGAACCATCCTGCCGGGCCCCTCTAGTTAAATTCTTAATGTAAATTCAAACTCATGATCTTCCTGCCTCTGCTCCTCCGAATGCCAAAATTCCAGATGTGTATCACAATATAAGTCAACAATATAGCTTTCACTGTCACTCATAGTATTTTTAGTTCTGTTCTGTTGTTTAATTCACATTTAAATATGTATATAGACTCCTTGATCCATTTAAGAAGGAATATTAAATTATCAGATTTTCATAGCTCCTTAATTATTACTGTTTTCCCCCATTCTGGTAAAGGAACATGACCTGTATGTTTTTTTCTTTCTTTAGTAAAAATTAGAAAAACATGTCCTCATCTCTTTCTTCTGTCTTTTGTTACTGTTGGTATGTTTTTGTTTCATTTTGAGACTCTGTCTTCATGTAATTCAGGTTGGTCTTGAACTCATGACAATCCTCCTGTTTTAGTTTCCTAAGTGCTGGGATTACAGGTGAGTGCCACCACATACATCATTTTTTTCTTTCTCTCTCTCTCTCTCTCTCTCTCTCTCTCTCTCTCTCTCTCTCTCTCTCTCTCTCTCTCTCTCTCTCTCTCTCTTTCTTTCTTTCTTTCTTTCTTTCTTTCTTTTTTCCAGTACTGGAGATTGAACTCTGAACCTTGTACTTGCCAGGCAGCATCCATCATTTCTTGCTATTTTGACAGCTGTGTTTTCAATTATCTACCATTTTGTCTTTAAAGTTCCAGATGAAGTCTGAATTAACACAACCCACACAAACTTTTGTGCTTTTTTTTGTGTGTGGTACAGGGGATTGAATTCAGGACCTTGTGCTTGCCAGGCAGATGCTTATTCTACTGAGCTACTTCCCTGGCCCTTTCCTTATTAAGTTCCATGCTGAGTAACAAGGGCTGGAGCAAAGGCTTTCTTTCCTATAGTTATTACAATTATTTCTATTTTTCTATTATAAACTCTGACTTTGAAGGTAAACATGATCAAAATATTTTCCACAAAGATAATTAGATCGATAGTAGAGAAAAATATTTTATTAAATATATACTCTTGATACAAAATGCCTCAGTATCCTACATTTATTAATACATTGATTTCTCAAAGCAAACCAATAAATACACATGACTATATATATTTATATATAAGAAATAAACACCACTAACATGAATGAGAAAAAATGTAAACATCTGTAAAAATAAACACCTTCATAAAAATAATTGCTTTTCTAAAACGGCCACAGAATTTTAACTAATAAAAAGGAACAAAATAGTTTTTAAGGAGAAAACATGGATAACTACAGCAGTGAAAATGAATGTTTTAATATACAAACATTCTAGGATCCAGAGATAAATTTTAGTTTTTATTAGTGAAAACAACTTATATAGCTACAAAAATGTAGAGGCAACCATAACGTGAATAACAGCCATTTTAAAGTTATTAAGTGTGTTATTAAAAATAAAATATGTATTTATTGAAATAGCAACCATGACTTTTGGCATGATAAAGGAGGTGAAAGTACAGCATACATATCAAAATACATTTCCTTAAAAAATCAAGAGTTCAGCAGAATTTGCCCTATGAAATTGATAGTCATTGATATTATGGCTATAACTAATTTTTAGTTTCTAGTCTTCTGTGTTCATGATAAAGTAAATACTAGTGAAATGAAGCAAAAAGATTAATACTGACTTCAAAATAAAAATTATAATTGCACAAAGCATTTAAAATTATCAGAGGCCACACAAAACAATGTGATAGTGGGGCAAATATAAATGTATAGCTCAGAAAAAGAAAAGACCATCCTAAAAACAAGCAGAGATAACAGGAATATAATGTATCCCCAAACCAAGGAAAAATATTATGGAATGACTTGCACAGATACAAGACTAGAAGATGTCAATTTATACATTGTGTTTTGTTTGTTTTGGCAGGGTCTATGTAGTTCAGCCAGGCTTCAAACTTACTTTGTAGCCCAGGTAGCCCTTAACTCATGGTAATCCTTCTACCTCAGTCTTCCAAGTGCTGGGATTATAGGCATGTGTGTCACCACACCTGGCATCAATTTATACTCCAAATGCATAACCTATAGTGAAATGCATTTGGACTGAAAATCTAAATATAAACAAAACATAGTAGAATAGGGTAATTATCAAATATCAAATTTTCTTTAAAATATTAAGGGTGTGACAAGAGCTATAATTTTTATTATTCATCAGTATGAGTTCCTTGATGGCAAATGAGATCTGTACCACTACTAAATACCTTGCTACATTTCTTACAGTTATGGGGCTTTTCTCCTGTATGAATTCTCAAGTGTCGAGTAAGGTTTGAACATTTATTAAAGGCCTTTCCACATTCATTACATTCATATGGTTTTTCATCAGTGTGAATTCTCTGATGTTGAAAAAGTTGGGAATTCTGAGTAAAGGCCTTTCCACATTCAAGACATTCAAACGGTTTCTCACCAGCATGGATTCTTTGATGTTGACGAAGTTGTGAGCTCTGAGTGAAAGCCTTCCCACATTCTTTACAATCATAAGGTTTCTCGCCAGTGTGAATTCTCTGATGATTAATAAGTGCTGAGCCATTACTAAAGGCTTTGCCACATTCCTTACATTCGTAGGGTTTCTCACCAGTGTGAATTCTCTGATGCTGAACTAGCTTTGAGCTCTGAGTAAAGGCTTTGCCACAATTTTTACATTCATAGGGCTTTTCACCTGTATGAATTCGCACATGTTGAAAGAGTTGTGAGCTTTTAGTAAAGGCTTTCCCACACACTTTACATTCATATGGTTTTTCACCAGTGTGAATACGTTGGTGGTCAATAAGATTTGAGCAATAACCAAAGGATTTCCCACATTCTTTACATTCATAGGGTTTCTTACCAGTATGAATTCTTTGATGTTGAGAAAGGTATGAGCTATAACTGAAGGCCTTTCCACATTCTTTACATTCAAAGGGTTTTTCCCCAGTATGGATTTTTAGATGCCGAGTAACATGTGAACCACAACTAAAAAATTTCCCACACTCTTTACATTCATAAGATTTTTCACCAACATGAATTCTCTGATGTTGAATAAATCGTGAACTCTTACTAAAGGCCTTTCCACATTTTTTACACTCATAGGGTTTCTCTTCATTATTAATTATTGGATCCAGAGTAAGGAATGTCTGCTGAATATATGGGGGCATATATTCATGAGTAAGTATTTCCTGCTTTAAATGCCCATTGTGGGATCCCAACTGTCTTGTACAGTGGCTTCTATATTCCAAAACATCTCTAAAACTGGAGTAGTCAAGGCCATTCTTTGTAAGACCCATTATTTCTCTCTGACATAACTCTATTTCATAAACTTCTTTTTTGAGAGATAATAACTTGCTTTCACACATTGATTCCAGATCTGAAAAGAAAAGAAAGTCATGAATACTCTTTTTTCCTTCCTATTTTTGAGAAGTTTTTAATGATAGATATGGAAAAAAGGAAGATATATATATATATATATATATATATATATATATATATATATATATATATATTTTTTTTTTTTTTTTTTTTTGTGGTACTGGGAATTAAACTCAGGACCTTGTGCTTGCCAGGCTGGTACTTATGCCTGTTAGCTATATTCCCAGGCCAAATATGGAAAAAATTAAGGTGATAATAATATTTAGTAGGTAAATAACATACAATTATCAGGGATACCTGTTTAATTTTAAAAATTGACAATAAATGCATTAAAATTAATAAGATAACAATGAAGAAACAGGAGACTATGTTTGTCACAATACTTCTCAAATACAGATGTGGGCATGAGTCATCTGGAAAGGTTGATTTAAACTGCATTTCTTTTTTTATTATTTTGTCTTTTTGAGACAGGGTCTAACTATGCAATTTAGGGTGGCCTTGAGCCTGCTTTGCAGCCCAGGCTGGTCTGGAACTCCCAACAATCCTCCTGCCTCAGCCTCTTCAGTGCTGAGATTATAGGTATGTATCACCACACCTGGCTTGTACATTTATTTTATAAGAAATGTCTCTGTATAACTTCTTTCTCCTGGTTTATTCGCCTTTACAGGGGCCTTATCTCTGGGGTGAGCACCTGGTTGATTAGGAGGAGCCATATTCTTGGCTAGCTTAGAGTCAGTAAGGGACCTACTGTAGTAATACAGTGAGTTTAATGAGAATGTACATACATATGCATATAATAGTTGTGCATGTATATTTTCATACACAGAATAAAAGCCTTCCCCAAAGTTAAGCAGGCAGCCCATTTTCTCCCTCTGTCTCCCTTGTATTCAGTGGAAGCTGGGAGGGATGCCTATTTTAGCTTCTTGGTTTCCTTATATAAGTTTAAATATAAAAGAGGAAGAAATGTTACCAAGGAAGCAAATCTAAAATATAGATAAAAGAGTTTGGAGAGGAGGTGAAAGGCACTTTTGAACCTGAAATTAAGAGGTGATAAGGACAAGAGTGGGAGAAAGAGTAATGAGAAGAGAGGCAAAACAGGGTACTTCATGGTGAAAGGACTTAAGTTTTCTCTCTAGGTCCATCTCAAAGGTGTTTGTTTTTTATTGACAAGTTAATTTGTTATTTTTAATCCTTGCTCTGTCTGGTGACCTCACTTACCTAAACATAGGCCTCTTGTAAGTTCTCTGCCAACCATCCAGGGCTCTTTCCCTTGTTCCAACAAGGAGACCACTTGAGGCTTAGGAATACAAAGTCCTGCTCATGAGAAAAAAATATGGAATATGGTTACAGTGTGAGGAAATCAGATCCGGTCTCTTGGTGATCAAGGAAGAAATTTCACTACAAAAACAGCTAAAGAAGATGAAGATGAAGCTTCAGCCATAGCGCACTGGAGCTGCCCATTTTCTATGCTTCCTTTTCATTCTAGCTGAAACCCCCTATCTGAGAGTGAGAGAAATTCAGCTAGAAGCAGAGGTTCCAGAGAACAATGCCTTACTGGTATAGATATCCCTACCCAGTGAGATGAGGTTTTTGTAGTTCTCCAACATCACATCTTTGTATAAGTCCCTCTGAACAGAGTCCAGGCAGTCCCACTCCTCTTGAGAGAAGTCTACAGACACATCACTGAACATCAATGATCCCTGAAAACAGAAAACAGATATACTAGCTGTGTAATGAAAGAAATAATTAAGAAACTATTGGACTTACAGCTGGAAGTAGGGGCATGTGCTTGTAATTGCAGCTACTTGGGAGGCTGTGGTGGGATGATTACTTGAGATCATGAGTTCTAGACCAGCCTTGGCAGTACAGTGAGACCCCAACTCATACACATACCTAAAAAGACACTATTTCCAAAGTGACACTATTGTGCTTGTATTATGGGGTAAAGCAAATAGGATTATTTATATCATTACCATTGAGAACCAGTATCTTTCCTTTTTTGTTGCTTCTTAATTTTTTTTTCATTTTATAGAAAAAAAGGTAAAAAAATTTCATAACAAAATAATAGAATGACAATGTTAACATATTATATGTTGTTATTAAAGTAGTTGTTCAGGGGAAAACCAGTATCATTTGATGTCAGAAAAAGATGCAAAGGGCCGGGGAGATAGCTCAGTAGAATAAGCACTTGCCTGGCAAATGCAAGGTCCTGAGTTCAATCCTTGGTACTGGAAAAAAAAAAGATGCAGGAGTACCAAATTAATTTTAAACTAAACAAATTTCTAACTCTGCCCACTAAATATGCCTAGAAATAATGACTAACACAATAGCACATAGCACCTCATTTTAGTTTTCTCAGTGCAATTTTCAAGTAAAAGAAATCAAAGTTCTTTGGGGAAAGACCTAAATTTAGGATGAAGCCATAAATGCTCAGATGCGTCTGAATACTTTGGTACGTTAAAAAGCAAGAAAGATGTCAAAAGCTATTACTATCATGTTGAAAAGATTCAAAAGCCAATGTCAGGATATTTCACTTCTCCCAAAGTGATATATCGTATGTTCATCAAATTATAATGGACTGATTCCATTAAAATGTTTAATCAGTAAGCTTACAGTAATAGTGAAAATATACTAGTTACCTTTAGAAGAATCTTCCAAGAAACCAACTCATTGAAAACAAGTAAAAATTAGAAAGAATCATTCTTTGCTATATATACTATCCTTCAAGGTAACCAAGGAGTCAACAGTGAGCAGTTTTCCTTTATATATAGAATCTTTCCTAATCTATGAAAAAACAATGTAAACCTGTAATCCTAGCACTTGGGAGGCAGAGGCAGGAGGATCGCTGAAAATCTGAGGCCAGTATAGGCTACATAATGTGTTCAAGGCCATTTTGGACAACATAGACTTTTACAAAAAATGAAAAAAAGAACCCACCAAAAATCAAACAAAAAAGAATGACAAAATTAAAATATCTATTTATAGTAATCAAACAATAATTATCAATGGCTGTTAAATCTCAAAAAGAAATAGAACCAGGTAAGACTCCTGATAGAATTACATATCACTGATCTATGAAATATTCTTTTAAAAAATTCCAAGTGAATCTGATCAAGTTTTTCCATATAACTGCCAACTTTCAGGAAATGATTAAATGAAGCTGAGATACAATAAGCAAAATGCAGGCAGTGGTAAAATGAAGTTTACTTATTTTCCCACAAAACAACTGCATACATTGAAATGGAAAGAGTATCTACAAAATTAGAGGAGACTCAGAAGATGTAACAATCAATTGCACTGAATAGCCCTGATATGAATTATAATTCAAATAAGTACTTAAGAATCAATTTTGAAAATTTGAACATGACTAGATATTGATGGTTATGTTTTCAAAAAATAATCTGGCTTTTGGAGGCATATGGAAATTTTTTCTTTACAATACTTTAAAATAATCCAGGATCAGGAGCAAAGGTAGAGACATATGTACATATGGAGCAGAAGAGGTAAAATAAAATTAAGTCTAGATTGGTAGTTATTACAGTTGGTAAGATTGTAGTGGATCATAAAGACTACCCTACTTTTGTATATCTAAACTTTTTCATAAAGGTATTTTTTTTACTTTGAAAAAATCTGATTTTATTTTCTGAATCAGTAAGAAGTGTATTTGCATTCAATGTAGAATATTAAGCTTTCCATCCATCTTTCAAAGTACTATCCAGATATTAACAGTGCTCAATCAGAGCTGTGCAGAAGTTTATAGGCAGTACCATGTTTTCTAAGAAGCCCTTTAAGGCATTGGTGATTCTAATTTAAAAATGAAACCATTTTAATTATTATTGGAATCTAATGACAATGGGTTTTCAGGAGCTAAAATCAGATCCCTTTTGAAACAGAAACCAACTCCCACTCACACCTGACAATTCCAATTGAACATAACACCTCTCAACTGTCAAATGATTAAATGTATTATTTCACCTTAGGACAGGAAAATCCTAAAATGGAATTTCTAAATTTTTTTTTGTCTTTTTGAGACAGGGTCACACTATACAGTTCAGGCTGGTCTTGAGCTCACTTTTTATAGCCCAGGCTGGTCTCAAACTCTCACTGATCCTCCTGCCTCAGCCTCTCAAGTGCTGGGATTACAGGCATGTGCCACCACACCCAGCAGATAAAGTTTTTTTTTTTTTTTTTTTTTTTTTTTTTTTTTTTTTTTTTTTTTTTTTTTTTTTAAAGAGAGATGGTAGAGAATAGTTGTAGTAAAATATCTATGATGTCCTGGCACACAGATGTGGGATACCTTTAAGCAGAATTGTGACAGAACTCTATTATGTGAAAAGGACACAGAATGAGTGATATAGCAAATCTTGATCTACAGGGGCAGGCCAGGTAGCTCAGCAGATTAAAACACCTGCTTAGGTAGGTGTAGGGGCCAGGGTTCAATCCCCGTTTGGCTGTGCCAGCCCCACCCCCTGGGGTTTGCTGATGCAGCAATTGAGACCGGGCATGATGGTATGCACCTATAATCCCAGCACTTGGGAAGCTTAAAGTAGGCGAGTTCTATCTGCAGTGAGACCCTGCACACCCTTTACTAAGTATATACATATATAAATACATACAAATGAATAAATAAATCTACGTGTACCATGCAGGGAAGTAACTAGAAAATATCTACAATTGGCTGCCTAAGAAATAGTAATGTAGGAATACTAATTAGAAGTATGGAATAAATCCCTCTGGAGTCAGCTAAAAGAAATGAGTGTCTGCCTTTACAGAGTAGGACAAAGTGGTGATGGTGAGGGTCCTACTGTTAACATTGTTTAAATTTTTAACATGTAAAAGTTGACAAATACAGGGCTGTGGATAGGTCAGTGGACTAAGTGCCTGCTTAGGCAAGCATAAGGACTTGGGTTTGATCCCCGGCACCACATGCTGCACGGGCCTTGACCTAAGGCATGCTGAGGGGAGACCAGGTATGGTAGTGCACACCCGTAATCCCTGTGCTGGGGAGGCTGAAAATAGAAGGATTACTACAAGTCTGAGCTGCGTAGTGAGACCCTGTACTATATACATAAAAAAGGTTTTTTTTTAAATCGGCAAATACATTTTAAAATAGCAGTATTTCTGAAACAGTATGCAATTTAACCTTCTCATAACCTTCAGTTCACTCTTGTGACCTACTAACATAAGAATAATTGCCGATTAATATAAATTTTTTCCAGTAATAGAATTTGCTACAATATAGGTATCAGTATACAAGAATTATAATGTTCTTCAGAGCTTTGACAGTATGGTTTCTACTACTTAGGCAGCGGCCAAACTCCCTGGAATTATCCATCATCTCTACCTTTGTTTCAGAGCTAAAGAAAACTTATGATTCACATGGAAATTTGTCAGAACCTCTACTTCCTGGTCAACCTCAATTTGCACTTGTCTCACAAATGTTGCTAGAGTTTGTAATCTAAATGTCCCCCAAAGGCTTATGTGTTAAAATTAAGATATAGTCTCCAGCTTGGTGCCACTGGGAGACTTTTCCTGTCTTTCCTCCCTCTCTGTCTCTCTCTGTCTCTGTCTCTGTCTCCCCCCCACCCCCCCTGTGTTGGAGATTGAACTGAGGATCTTCACATTGAACTACATCCCCAATCCTTTATTTATTTTTATTTAAGATAGGGTCTTGTTAAGTCACTAAATTGTTCACACTGGGCTTAAAACACTTCTGCTTCAGCCTTCCAGTGCTGGGATTAAGGCATGTAGCACTATACTCAGCATCCCCAGAAACTTTTATAAGAAGCGGACTCTCATGGGAGGGCCTTCCAGTCATTGAGGACTTGTGCTCACAGGAAATGTGGGGACCTCAGCCCCTTCACACTCTTTTTTGTTTCCCTGCCATGAGGTGAATAGATCTGCTTCACCACCACGATTCCTGCCAATAATGTGCTGCTTTTCCACAGGCCCAGAAGCAAGCCATAGACTAGTTTATAAAACTATGAGCCAAAATACATCTTTCTTCTTTATAATTTGATTATCTCAGGTGTTTGTTATAGTATCAGTAACCTAACACAAATGCTAACAGACTCAGAGATTTGTGTCAGCCACTGGCCCTACACAAACCAAGAGATATTTCAACAATCTAACATTTGGAGCTACTAACACCACCATCCATTCTTGGAGAATACCAGTCTATAGATATAATCTTGGCTTTTCCATGTTTGTTCCCAAGTAAGCAACTTGCACCTCCACCTCATTCAATCATAGTCCAGAGAGAACAAGTTCACTCCATAAATCTACTTTTTAAAATTTTATTTTTTAAAGGAATACAAACTAATGATAATAAAAATAGAAATGATACAGAATTACACTAAATAAAATAATACAAATTTGACAGTAATTGTTGTATTACATAGTGTTGTCTTCAAATTAGCTGTCTAGATTACCAGATATATACATGCAAAATTGTAAAAAAAAAAAGTTATAAGAAATTAAGTAGAGAAAAAAATGATGTATTAACTGTTCCTTTTCAGAGGCCAGCAGAAATCAGTACAATTTTGTAAACCATCCTATGAACACACATAGATAAATCTCTCTCTCACCTCTCTTGTCCTTCTCACCTCAGTGTTTCCTTCCTTTTGAACAGATTCTTTCTCTTTTCATAGTATCTATTGTACCTTTCAGATTTTATTTACACTTTCAGGTTCTTACACTAGGGAGACAATATAATATTTGCACATGCAGATCCTATTTGTTTCACTTAAAGAGTATGGTTTCTAGTTGTATACATTTACCTATAAAAGTCTCAGATTTATCCTTTTCTATAGCTGAGTAATACTCCACTGTAAAAGTATATCTTCTTTATCCATTCCTCAGTTGATGGGCATTTGGGTTGTTTCCAAGATTTAGGTATGACAAATGGCACTGCTATAGCATAAAACTACTCTTGCTTCCTTAAATGGATATATTCCCTCTTCAGCATCCCTGGGAGAAGGCTGAAAGATGCTCAGTTATTTACTGAATAAAAATATTATTGCATGTTGAAAAAGTGAGGGGCCCTGAGGGTGCAGGATCATCTAGCTAGCATGAGAGGAAGACCAGGAGGCTTAAGGGGGCCCAGTTTGCCAAAAGTGTCAGGATAAGGAAAACAAATGCTCACAAGATTTTAATTTTTTTGTTTTGTTTTGAGACAAACAAAATAGATGGAGAGAGTCTCCATCTATTGCCAAGGCTAACTTTGAACTCACTATCCTACCTCATTTTCCCAAACAGCTGGAATTTCAGGCATGTACAACATGCCCGAACTGTACAACAGTTTACATGTATTTTGTTTATTTATTTTTTTTAAAGGAACCAAAAGTCATGAAGGTAAGAAAAAACATCAACTCACCTTGGCCATGGCTTTTGATACTGTAGGAGGTGACCAGTCCTACTCAGAGCTGTTTTTCTGAAGGAAAAAATATCACATAAATACTACTACCTTTCAACCCTAGCAAATCTACACTTTAGCTGAAACAAGATAAATCTTGATATCTGGACCCATGAGGAGAGGACTCATGAAAAGGGGAGGACCCGGACTCATTCTCCATCACTGGAAGTCAAATTCCTGCTTCAGCCAAGGAATTCAGACCAGATTGGGCCTCCTCACCTTAGAGAAGTGACTGCTCTAAATGCAAGCTGCTGCTCTGATCTGACCTGAACAGATCCCTCCTTATAGCCCCCAGGACCATAAGCCAGGTATCTTTTGCTCAGGAACACAGTTTATCTGACTAGAGGACCACTGAAGTCTTCCTGCTTTTCAAACCCAACAAAGTTGATCCCCTTTGTTGATTCCAACAAAGTAGCTTCCCCTACTATAGGAACACACATACACACACACACACACACACACACACACACACACACACTTCTCATTCTTGCCCTTCAGCTCTGATTTTTACTTTGCTTTTGTATTTCTGCCACATAAAAGAGTCAAACTGACAGTTTTTATTTTATAGGTTTCTGTTTCATTTATGTATTTGGTACAGGGTCTCACCATGCAACTCTGACTCAAAATGATCCTCCTGTTTTCAGCCTCCCCAGTGCTGGGATTATAGGTGTGTGCCACCATGCTTGGACTCAGTCATCAGGTCAGCATGCCCCTGGGGTGGCCAGCGCGACATGTGGAACCAGTGATTGAACCCTAGTCCCTGCCCTTGCCAAAGCAGGTGCTTTAGGCTGCTGAGCTATCTCTCCAGCCCAATTTTATAGTTTTTTGTGTAAGACCTTCCTCAAGGTCTTATAAATTTGTCTTTCCACTGTAATTTTCATTTGTTACACTTGAATCTCTTCATCACTTATTTTGATATCAGATTATTTGGCAAGATTATAAAGTAAGATTAATTATAATTTTAATAGTGCAATATGTAAATTAGAAATCTTAATTGCCTCCCCCCTCCTGCAGCAGGCTACCCAAGTATACTTAGCCACATATGAATAATGTATTTCAGGAAACTTGAAATGTACTACTACAGCTGAACATGGAAGTGTCTTTCTGTAATTCCAGGATTCCAGAAGGCTAAGGCAGGAGTACCGCAAGTTCAGTCAGCCTGGCCAGCTTACTGACTTAACAAGATTTAAAAAAAAAAAAAAAAAAAGAAAGAAAGAAAAGAAAAGCTGGGGAATACAGCTTAGTGTATAAAGACCCTGGGTTTGGTGCCCAGTATTTTTTTCTTTCTTCAAGAATACCATTATATACCACTAAGAGAGAAAGGAAGAAAAGAACAACTATAGAAACAATGTCAAAAATGTTGAAATGAGGGAGTGGGTCAGTCTTAAGATGGATGATGAGGGAATATGTAGGGATCTGTTGGTCTGAGTGTGCTCAGTTCTACCTAGTGAGAAATGGTGGCAGAAATAAAAAAAGATAGACATGAAGACAAAAGCTAGGGGCACTGTGCCAGCCACACCCTGGGGGCAAGCTAAAACAATTGAAACTGGGTATGGTGGTGTGAGTCTGTAATCCCAGCACTTGGGAGGCTGAAAACAGGAGGATCACTACAAGTCTGATCTAGGTAGTCAGACCCTGTAGACGCTGTCCGAAATACAGAATGAATAAATAAATAAGTCCATAAAATAAAAAAGGAGAAACAGCATAGAAATAAATATGAATACACCTAGATGAATGGTAAGAAAAGCTTTGTTTACATTAAATTTTTAAAATCAACTGCTAGACAGATCTTCTACACACCATCATTGGACAAAGGACAAAGGAAGCGAGCATTCCTCTGCATGTTTTCTTTTTAAATGATATTTATCAATGGGATGGAGGAGTGGATCCATGGTGAAGAGGTTTTGCTTATGTCATTACAGATACTGGAAATATAATTTGGACGCTGGCTCAACAAATAAAACCTAAAAAATGAACAAGCATGAATATTCAGATATAGATGCTCCAATGGATGACATGAAAAGATTAACCCTGAATATGACAGCACTGAGATGGCTGCTTCCTAAAACCCAGCAAACCCCATTACCTACCTGAGGACAAACATGAAAACACACACAGCAAGGTGAGAGGATGCTTAAGAAAATATTTGAGAAAAATTGTGCCAACTTGTTTCTTGCTATGGTGGCTTTGCTGTTGTTTCCAGTAAGTGTTAAAAGTAATTTTAGCTATTGGGCTTACATTCCAAATCCATGACTCAGTAGAGGAGTTCACTGGTGGGATGCTACTATACCCATATATGTAAATAGAAGTTCCTAGTAACCTGGCCCCTATCATTCCTGGGGGCCAACAGTGCCAGAGAAAAAGAAACCAGGATTCCATTCCACAGGGTCAGAGTGGAAGGCTGGCCCATTTGTACTGGCAACGGATCTCATTGCTTAAAAAAAAAAAAAAAAATGTCAGAGCCGGGCATGGTGGCGCATGCCTGTAATCCCAGCACTTGGGAGGCTGAGGCAGGTGGATCAGTGTGAGTTCAAGACCAGCCTGGGCTACAAAAGTGTGCTCAAGGCCAGCCTGA
>PVJA010040530.1:0-18459 GCA_004027025.1 Myocastor coypus | reverse complement strand
ACCAGCCTGGGCTACAAAAGTGAGCTCAAGGCCAGCCTGAACTGCATAACAAGACCCTGTCTCAAAAAGACAAAAAAAAAGTTTAGAGAGATTATATATTTTTTTCCTTAGGTTTATTACACCAAGGAGTGGAATAGTTAGGTTGTGGGGTAAAGTCACTATTATTTTTTTTAATATTGTAGACTATTCTAAAAAACAATTGCATTATTTTATTTTTTGCCATCATTGTATGAAATTTTAAATTGTCCCACTTCTTTCCTATACCTTGCTATTGTCAATCATTTTAGCTTTAGCCATAGTCATTTGTGTGTGTATTGGTATCTCACTGTACATTTCTGGTTTTTTGGCCATACCAGTGATCAAAGTTAGGATCGTAAGTGTGCCAACCAAGCGCTTGTGCTGCTGACCTATCTCCCTGACCCTCTCATTTTACATTTCTTTTATATTTCCCTAATGAATAATGGTGTTGCCTTTCCTGTATTTTTAGCCGTTTGCATATACTCCTTGAATAAGTGTGCATTTAAATAATGTTCCAAGCTGTATTGAGTTGTTTTTCTTTGATATAGTAAGAGATTTTTTTGAAATGTACTTTGGGCACTAAACCTTGTGATACATTATTTGCAAGTAATAGTTTCCATTTCAACTTTTCTATTATTTTTTATTCATCAGAATTTAATTTTTCTGAAGTCTAATCTGTATAATCACTAATATTGTATCGTAGGCATTATGATTTGCATATTACAGATTTTGTGCATGTATTGTCTTCTTACAAAGTCAGTTGAATATTCTTCCAAGCAGTTGAATTGCTTTTTGATCACTTCCATCTTAGATAAGATTGGTTTTATAGACTCCTTAAATTATGCTGGAAATCCCAGCATTTTTAGCCTAGCCATTTTATACCTTTATTTCGGACTCAAACTCCAAATCTATTAACCCTGTCCAGAAATCCTGTGATCTTTCCCTTACAAATGGCGAGATCTGTTGCAATATTTAGAGTTTCTCTTACGTATATATGTGTTAGGGCTCAAACAAATATTTTAGGCACTGCTGTCTTTCACTTCTTTCATGCGATATGCCCCCACTACAAAAATAATTTTGTTGACTCTGCCAGTTAACATGCTCCATTTGCTGATATTTCAAGATAATAAGATAGTACCTTTTTTCACACATCCTTTATAATGACTGAAAAGTTCTGTAGAAGGAAACCTCTTCTAATCATGAGTCACAGCTAGTACACTAGACTTTTTCTAATGGTTGAGTCCCTTGTCGTCTTCATCTGCTTTCAGTGCTACCCTAGTACCTTCATAGTGTTGTATTTTCAATATTTTGGTCACAGTGGATAACACATCATAAGAATCAAAACTAAAGGCATATCTACTTAAATGAAAATGCTTAAAGATTTACCTCTTATGAAAATTTTGTTTAAAAAACTTTACTGAACTTAGTTTGTTCATCATTATGTACAGTACACTATTAGCAGCATGAAGCTATAAAACATAAATCTATTTGGGCAAGATGGTTTCAAAAAGGTAATTATCCGTATATATCAGACAGAGTTATTATGAAAAAATCTAATAAAAAGTTCAATTAAGCATCTAAATTATATATCTAATCCTGGTTTAAAAGTGCATAAAACTGATTTGCATATATTTTTCTTTGAAAAATATTTAGTGTAAGATGAATATTGCACATAGGTGAACTCCCCAATGTATTCGTTATTTCTGCTGAAGAAAAGGGCAAGTCTTAATTTGTTAAGTTTATTTTTGCTGAATCTGCAGTGTATTTAAAGTTGAGTCTCCACCTTTTTCTTTAAATCCTCAATGCCAACATTCAGGAACTTCTCCACTTTTCAATTTGAATGCTATATTCACCCACAGGGCACCTGTGGGCCAAATGCTGTTGTACACTTGTTTGTTCAGGGAGGTGCTGCTCATAGCAATGAGAAGCAAGGGCTTTGAGGTTCTTGTTATGGCTTTATTGGCTTGGAAATCCCACAAGTAAATGAGAGCTCGGATTTCTCACTGTCATGTTAAAGTCAGAATTACAACATTCTGTGTAGTCTCAGCAAATAAAGTTAAAGACAAAAGTTAAGTCAAACCCTATTATCACACAACCATTAAAATTACCCTTAAATTCATTTTCTCTGAAATTAAATTATAATATACATATAATGCATATTTACATACTCACTATTATTGTTTGGGTTTGAGGTTTTTTTAGGTAAATAATATTCTTTGTTAAAAACTATGAGGTCATTCTGTTTAAAACTTTCAGGATAATTCACAGAAAATACATATATTTATTCAAATTATACATTAAAGGATTGGGCTACTAGCTATAGACATTTATAGGTGAAGCAGCTCTTTAAAGAAATAAGACACACAGATAAGGTCTGTCTTGGTATCCTTGACATAACTGAAATGAATAAAACCTGGAAGACCAATGCTGTTATGCTATGTTGTTAGGGTCTTAAAAAAATCACACTTTTAGTAGTCCATTTGTGCTTAAACACTCATATGCAGGAAAAGCTTAAAGAATAGGACATCTCTGTACATCATGATCAAAAGAAAGTTATAATTTTTTTTGAAATTGCACTGTTATTTAAACCACTTTCTTAAAATCAGAGCCACTTTCACAGCTGGCACAGTTTTTAGGTCTAATTGGCAACCGGAGGAGGTCCCTCTGGTATTAGAGAAGTAAAGAAGGTGGTGACAAAAGACCACGCGGAAGCCATCAGTCCAGGCCTCTGAACTGTGCTGCTGTCCTCCCCTGCGTCATCTCCACTCTCATCTTCGAGCCCATCATCCATAATGCGTTCCATTTCTTCAAGTTCTACATTGTTCCCATGTGGCCCATCATGGTTAATTTCTATATTGTTGTTTGGAGCCCGCTGCTGTTCTCCTTCTTGCCTAAAGGGAAACCATCCAGCTTGATGTAGGTACACCAGCAGCATGGCTCCCATCACCATGACAAAATGGCTGAAGGAGGAGTTGAAGTACAAGATGCTGAGGAGGACGGCGGCCCGGGAGAGGGTGTACACCCAGTCCAGCCAGTCACGGTTCAAGTCGTCCTCGTTGAGCGCAGGGCCCCCCTGGGCATTCATGGGAACATTCTCATTCACGGCTCGGTTTTCCAGGTTTGGGGCTGGTGGGGGCTCCTCTCCAGGACCACGGGCCAGATTTAAGGGCTGTGATGTGGGAGGCTGGACTGCGCTGGCACCCAATGTCGCCTGTGCTGAGACTGCGGCTTGATATTGCAGGTAATACTGGTGGGCGTACACCTGCTGCCACCACAGCATCTGCAGCGGGCTGAGTGCTGGGTGTGCCGGCACGGGGGCTGCGGCCTGCCCAGGGGACTGGTGCTCCCCATTCGCTTGCACTGCATATGGAGACTGGCGACTCTGTGCCGGGCTGGCGTGTGCTTGTGGCCAGGCGCACTGCCTCAGGCCTTCTGAGGAAGCAGCAGCAGCTAAGGACAACATGTCTTGGCTGGAGGATGGAGTTGTTGATCCTGAATGATCTGAACTAGAACTGCCACTGGATGCCAGTGCTTCATGATTTGCTTTAGTGGTGCTGGCTTTCGGAGAACTAGGAGGAGTCCGAGAGGAGCATACTAGATGAACCATATGATACTCGTCTTGTTTTCTGAGAATGTCTTTCAGCTGCACATGATCGGGAAGCAGTCTGCCCGAATACACCAATCTCTGATCCTTCGTCAATGGTTTGCTAGGGTACACGTCAGACAGATGCGTTTTTAGTTTCCACACGGTCCAGTTCAAGAAGCAGCTAATAGTCTGGTCACTGTATTTCTGGCTCGGCGCTTTGATGATGAGGGTCACGGGAATCTCCATCCCATTTTGGTCCATGGTGCCCCCGAAGCCAGAGAGTCCAGAGAAGCAGCGGATCTGCCCTAAGGAACCGAGGTGTCCCCGCCTTCGCGGCTGTGGTGGGGACTAAAGTGAGCTCTTAATACTCAGTGTCCAGGTCAGTCACGAGTGCATCTGGCGACACGAAGGCCATCGTCAGGACCAAGGGTGGCCGGAGGCGGCGGCGGCAGAGTCCCGGTGCCTGGCAGAGGGCGCAGCTGTCCCAGCCAGGTCTGGACTCCGCCTGGCTCCGGACTGCACAGGGCGCCGGCCGAGGGCGGGACAGGAGGGTCCGGCGCACACGTAACAAAGCCCCGACGCGACGCCCCACCCGCCCGCTGCCCGCCGCGACTCCTGAGGCCCGCGGGCCGCCACTGTGCCGGCCCGGCCGGGAGGGTATCCTCCGCGGCGGCCGCGCACTTCTCGTGACCGCTCTCGCGAGGCGGCGCGGGGCGGCGCGTGGAGCCGGCGAGGGGTGCGGCCCGGCTCCCCCAGACCCCACGACTGCAGAGGCGGCGGCGGCTGCAGGTGGCAGGAGAGTGGGAACACGGGCTACGGTGCCCGGCGGGCCGACCTGCAATCGCTGTGGAGTGGGATCCTTGGGTTTGAGTTCTAATCTCCAGGTTAAAGTTACACTTGTTCTAGGTTTTCATAAATATTACAAAATGACACACAAATTTTTTATTACAATTATTTTTAGAGGGCCTGCAGGATAGCTCAGTGGTCCAAAGCTCCCGTTTAGGCAAGCTTAGCCAATCGCCCAGAGTGGGCTGAGCCAGCTAAACATAAAAATAAATAAATAAATTATTTTTTAGGAATAGAATCAGGAACGAATAGTGCACTATGTATAAATGTGTGCCTCTTTTCCCAAATGAATCTCTTGGACTTTAGGTCTAATGTCTCCTTCACGAAGATGGCTATTATTGGAAGTGGCAAATAACCCTATGTCAAAATGAAAATGAACAAAAGAAAAAAAGCAGCAGAGCTCATAAGCGAATCTTAAATTCAAACATCTCAAAAGACCAAGAGGTGCTTTTCAAAACATAAAAGGTAGCCTTATTCAGTGTTTCCCTTAGATCTAGCTCAATATAGAATCTAGCTGAAAGGCACATCTTTTGCTTCTTACTTTTATCTGATTTTGTCATAGCTCCGAACTTAAGGTCATTCAAAGCCTCTCTTTTGCACTTAATTATCCTTGTACTCAGGCTTCCTGCCCTCTTTAGTCAGTTCACAGAAGCCGCTTAAAACACTTGATCATTTCTCACTCGCCTTTGTAGTTTCCTCGCTCCACAGACTGTTTTGGATGTAGGGAGGAAGCATTGTCTCTGGCTCACCTCTCCCGTCAGCACCTACCACAGTACAGTGCATAGATAGTAGGAGGATCTTCATAAGCACAGTTTAAATGGAAAAATGACTTATCTCAGGATAAATGAAAGGTCTGTATTTTACGTAAAAGTCCTAATTCCATCAGCAACTGTATTCACTCATTAACTAGTATATCAATAAATTGAAAATGTAAGATCAGTTACTGACAGATTTATTTATTTACGTATTTATTTATTTATTTATTTGACTATATATCCAGAATCAAAAATATAACACTATGAAAATAATTTTTGTTTTAACAACTATCGTTCCTGTAATTTTTAAGTTATTTCAGATAGAATCCATATAAGCTAAAATTCATGGCATAATATACACAGGAGAGGAAAGAACAAGGGGCCCAGTCTTTCCAACCCTGACTTTGGGACACTGACAATATCCTAGCATGATATAGGAAATATAGTAGGGAAGGAATTAAGAAGTGTTCATAGTCAAGCATATTTGGGCAAATTGTGGCCTGAATGATCAATAATATCCCAGGTCTGTTTCTATGGGACCTTGCTGGCACCAGCAGAATAGTTACTGCTTGAGGAGGCAATTTGATTCCTGTCATGATATGATGGGATATAGTTTTGCTTCCCCACTATGGGATAATAGCCACAAGAGTTGCTCTTCTTGGAATGTTGAAAATCTCTTAGATACTCTTATGTTGGTGTTTTCAGCATTGAATGGGGACCAGAGAGGTTAGGTGTATTTAGTGCTAATCAAACTCTAGTACCAGCTTTTAGACTGACACTCTTTAAATGACTAAACAGTATATAGGCAAAGTAAATCAGGAGCAAAAGAGACAAATGCAATACGAAAAGAAGTGTGATTGGAAGGTCAGAATGTGCCACTTGCTTTGTATGTACCATAGTATGAGTCATAAATACACATGGCTGGCACTAGGAGGTGTGGGCAGTCTGCACGTAGAGGTGTGTGGGGGTTTAAGAAAGCAAAGGGCAACTGTCTCTGTCTTGTGCCTTTCTTTATGAATACTTATGTCTTTAGGCATTGCATGGGTGTGCAATGTTTTCTGGGAAGCTGGCTGCCCACTCTGTGTGCCAACCCTCATTGCCAATCTGTGGCATTTAGCTCTGCATTTCCACATCACACTCATTAGTCAGCCTCCCCTAGTGTTAGGCCTAGGATCCTATTCTGATGGCTGGACTTGTAGATACTGCTGCCCACTGAACAGCTGACCCTGGACAGCTGCATGAGTTTCATCTTCTCAGTGGTTCATTCTGCATCAGTCCCAAGATTCCTTATGTCTATCACAACTCAAGCTTGCACCAGAACATTCTGTTTTCTTTTCAGAAAAGAGGAGCAATGCCTACATAGTCAGCAATCTTCAGAGTTACGCAAGCCTATACCGCTTGGTCCTAACTTCTTAAAATTGTCTGGATCTTGCTATTGCTCACCTATTCCCAGCCAAAGCTTTGGTTCAATGTCTTGTCGTATTGTGTTGATTTATTTCCTTTTCTTCCTCTACATATGGTTGGTAAGTATTTTCTGAATGAAAACACAAACGAATGATTTGAAAGGACAGACTAAACTTGCAGAAAGTCATATGGGTTGATTTAACCTGTGCAGTTCCAGCTCTTTCTGAGCTTTTCACAACTATAGAAGTAAATCAAATGCTATTATAAATATTCTCAACAGCATGGTACGTTTAGCATCACTGCTCATCATTATTAGCTTAGCAAGTAATTGTTCCATCTCCAGTTTAACTTTAAATTCATCTTGTGCCTTGAATCAATCCTCTATCCCACATACTATGTTTTAGTAATATAGGCCAGTGGGCATATTAAGATATTAACTGTCCTTTAGGGTGTCACACGGTCAGAATTTAAGAATGCAGCCTAAGAAGGAGCGAGATATGGTCTGAGTCCTTTTTCCAGACAGGCAAATGCCAGTGCTCTCTCTACAGAGACACTCAGGTGAGTAGTCCCAGGTCATTCCGCTTTTACTTCCAACTCTTTGAGCTGAAGACAGCCTTCTACTGCCCACATGTGTTCCCATGCACTTACATAGCCTCAGGTTGTATGCAGTAGGTGCACAGTGGGAGGCAGAAAGACCCACCTCCTACTGACACCAAAAGTGCTCCAGGTCTGGGACATGTGCAAGGCAGAGTCCCAGCAAGGCTGTGCTGGTAAATAGGTAGCTCAGTCAAAATGAAACAGGTGACACAGTCATGCTCATCCTGACAGGACACAAGGGTGAAGGGCAGGGACAGTGTGGTATCTCATGTGCCTCTGGTCTATTGCTCTACTATACCTATCCACTCAGACCACAGTGAAGCTTCTCATGTTTACACCGTCCAGACTTCTTCAAAGTTGAGCCACATAAGATGAGTTCTAAGACCATTTTGCTTCTTACATAACACCCACTTCTTAACCATTTACTGTAGAAGTACTTACAGTTTTCTAAAGTGCCACCCTAACATTATTCAAAGAATTTATAGCTCACTGCTCTAATCTGGAGTCTCATCCCACCAGTCCTCACTCTTACTTCTTGTGTACATTTCATCCCACACCTCACCCACCACCTTGTTATTGATGCTTCCACTCTCCCCTGTTCTCTAAGTAGAAAGAAGTATGTTTTCCTTTTGCAAATCTCTCCCATGCCACCACAGGATACTAAAGAACACACATTCAACTCATATTTGGAGAACAGAACCACTGCTTAGGATTCTCATTGATTATAATTTCTTAGAATTTTTTCTGCTTTGCTAAGGAAACTGAACAATAATAGGTGCAAGTTTTTAATTTTGCAGAAATATGGATGGAAAAGGATAAGTGAACCCAAAGTAAAACGTCTTCTATTATTTTTCCTGTGTTGCAGAGTTTTTATAAGTTACTTCTACAAATTTTCACATTTCCAAAGAAATCCTTTTTCCTATTTTGTGTGCGACCACATCCATGTATCAGTTTATCTTCTCTCTCTCTCTCTCTCTCTCTCTCTCTCTCTCTCTCTCTCCCTCTCTCTGTCTCTCTGTCTCTGTCTCTCTGTCTCTCTGTCTCTCTCTCTGTCACACACACACACCCTCAAAAAGATGGAAATTTTCCCAACTTGATTTGAAAACTATCTAAATTTTATTTTTAAATCTGAAAATGTGAGTACAATAAGTATTTTATTAAAAACTAACTTGATTATTACTTTAATTAAAAGAACATGTTTAAAAACATCAAAAAATAAATTGTAGGATGAATTATTTAAAGCAGGAATACAGTTGGCGTATACTACGAATCCCTCCTTCCATCGGTAAGGGGATGCTCCTGACCAGGGCTGTGCCATGAGCCTGGCGCACATGGAGCTCATTCTGGCCCTGCTCTTATGTTCTCCTTTCTCAACGTCTCCACAGAGCAGATGGAGGAAGTCTGTTGCCTAGTTGATCTGGTCCCCAAATTGCAGAAACCTCATGCTGATGCTCGTAGCCTATTTCCTGGGACCACACAGGAAATAGTTTTGCAGATCACAGTCACTAACTGTCTTAATAACTGTCTTACTTTTACTTGCTGCACAGACAAAATAGGTGATGTCCAAAAACAAGGGAGAAGAGGTTTATGTAGCTCACAGTGTGTGGAGGTTTCAGTCTTAATCAGTTGGCTCCAAGGCAGGATGGTACATAGCAGACAGGCAACACCCCATGGTGACAAAACGTAGCACAAGCAACTAGACAGAGAAAGAAGAGGCAAGCCTCATCCTGGTCCTCATACTGCATGTGGTCTTACTGCACGTGTGTACCACTCACAACTTTATCCCAACGCTACACTATGAATCAAGCATGAATTTTAGATTTACCTCTGAAAAGTTTTACCCCCGATGATTGCTTCAGGCTTTGTGGGGGACATCGGAACATAATCTTATAGGGACTACTGATACTCCGGGTAATGTTCCATACCTAATCTTTGGTGATGAACTTTCTGGGCTCCTCGTCACTAAATAAAATCATTCTATCATATCCAGGAATTTCCAGGTGCCAGAATATGTATCAGGAAACTTCGTTTAGCTATAGTGTGCTACTCACCCACCATCATATCACAAGTGAAGTACAGTGAGTAGAAGAAGGGCTCCATGCTTTCATTTCAAAGCCAAATCTCACCTGAAGTCACAGAGAAGCTGCCACAAGGAGGAAAGCAATTGATTCTCGTGGCAACATTGATAACAACATTGGATATTTTCACTTTTATAATGGATATATAATGGATTGCTTCATCAATATTTCAGGATAGTGGAATGACCAATTCATCCAGTAGCTCTCAAGCGTTGGATTCACTGTCTGTGGGTGACTTCACGGTGCTAGAACCCTTCTCTTCTTCATGGCTGCTGGACTTTTCATCAGACTTACTTCCTGCAGTGGGGTCTTGAGGACTTGGAAGGGAACCCTTGCTTGCATCTTGAGCTGATGGAGCAGGATCTTCTTTCTCGTCTTCTGTAGTATCCAGAAGCAGAGAAAGAGGGGAGGAAAGTGGAGACACGACAGGGACACTGAGGCTGGAAGAGGAAGAGGAGGACGAGGAAGAGGACAGAGAGCGAGTGTGAAAGGAGAACTTGAAAGAGGTAGCAGACGTAGAAGAGTTCTCCTCCTCCTCTGCCTCAGTTGGGGGAAACTGTGAATATGCATCTCTTGTCTCAACGGAGGCTTGGACTTCTTGTTCGATCCGTGGGCGCTTTGGTGGCACAGGCATCATGGCTCCTGTTGGAGGCAGCAGGGGAGTATGAATGATGAATGCCTTAGGCCTACTGGACAGAGGAACATTTGAATAGTCAGTTTGAGGGTCATTCATGGTGGCTCTGACAAATATATACCAATCTTTTTAGACAACATATTTGACCTTCAATATTTTCCTATTCTCCCAGTTGGTCTGTCCTCTGGGAGACCATATAAGGCAGGAGAAAAGTTCTCTAGGGTGTAAGCAGCTAGCAGCACCCAAGGATCCAGGTGAGAAGTAGGGGGCATTGGGGGAAGTCCAGCGGGGATCCTCTCTGTTCAGACCAAGCCTCTTACCCCTAGTTCTCAAAAACACTGGTGTTTGAGGGCTGGGGTCTCAACCCAAAATTTTCATTTTTCCTGAGTCTCAAGGAAGTATGTAAAAGTGTATGTCACTGACTGAAAATTCTTTGTAGAAATGTCCAGGTTTGCTATCACCTATTCTTTCTGTGTACTATGTGCACAGCTTAGACGTTTCTTCACTTCCCTGCCAGGATCTTCTTTCTAATGTCTCACTATGCATGATATTCCTCTTGCTAGTGACATGCAAAGATGAGCAAACTCAGACTCCTAAGCAGAAGCTGGTATTCACCACATCTGTTCTCCTTCATGGAAGCTGTTTAGGGCTCACAGAAGGGACAAAGAAGGAATTTTTTAAATATACATTGGTGTACGAATATGTGTGCAAATCATAAGTTTAAAGTTTTGTTCATATATATAGGAAGAGTAATTACTGGATCAAATGTTAAATTCAGAAATACATACAACATGCATATTATATAGCCATATATGTATATAAAGCATATATATTTATCAAACTATATATTATGGAAGTATATGTCATATAAACATGTATTATATAAGCATATGGATACCACTATATATCAATATCTGTCTACTTATTTATCTGTGGAACCAGCAAACTGAAACTCCATCAGTTTATGTTCAAGAACACTAGCTATATTTAGAGCAGGGGAAGCAGAATACCAACCAACAGATCCTGACGGAGAAGTGAGCTTTAACTGTGAGATATGAACATCACTAGTTTCAGCAAGGTTGGAAATAGGAAATCTAACCCACAGTGTTCAGGGATAAAAACAAAAGGATATACAGGGATATCAAGGAGACTGTTGCCATTTGCCAGTCTGTCCCAGATGGGACTAAAGGGCCCATTATAAAATTATTGCTTATTTGTTAAGCCAATCACATTTTGGATTTTTGTCTGTTAGTGGCTACATTATTCCATGGCTATCTCTGGTATGTCCTTTTTCAGGATACAAGGGAAGCTGTAAGAAAATCTATGAAAGTTGTGTTATATTCCTTTTCAAGTTTCAAGGTCACTTGGTAGTCTATTTGCTTGATTACAGTTTCAAAGCTTCCTTACACTTGTTTGGTAGATTGTATCCAGGATGTCTAAAGTGCAAGGTGGAGAAGCTAGGGGAAATATAGTCATTGCACTTTTATGGAGTCAGAAGAACTTTTAGAGTATAATTTTAGAACATACGACAAAGGGTTAATATATTTACTAACACCTTTGTGTTTGCATCCTATTGTGTTCACTTACTTTGTACACCTAACAGTAATGTGGTCTAAACTCTCATATTATTTCATTTTAAATCTACTTTCTCAGTGGTTGGTATTACTGGACCCAGAATGAAAGCACAGAAAAAGACCCTGTCTTCTTTTAAATACACTAACATGTCTGCTCTGTTAAGAAATGTTCAAAGCATTAGTGGAAATAATTTGAAACACTTTCAAAAGGAGTTCTAAATTATATAGCACGAAATTCACCTTACCTGTGGTCATAGTCACTTCTCTCCAGGGAATTCAAGTGCCTTACAAGGAAGCCTGATTCTCTGGTATCCTAGTACATATATTACTTGACCTTGCTTTTTCCCTTTCTACTCTTTGCAAAACAAAACCAACTAACAAAAGTGGACTCTTCCAACCACAAGATCACAAGGTTTCCCATACATTTCCCAGGAGATTTGAGCCAAAACTAGGTCTGATGCCCATATGTCACATCCTAGACCATTTGCACCTCTCTAGAGCACTGAGCTAAGTTGTGATCAATACTGTTATTGGCCCACAGAGTCACTCAAAAGTTTGAAAGCACTGAACTGATGTTCCAGTGGCTGACTTGTGTGAACCATCTGCCTTTTCTTTCAATTTATCTTGTAGGATATTTTAAAAGCCCTTATAGAAAGATATTTTAGCCCTAAACAAAAAATACCCTGAAACAAGACCACTCAGTCTCTCTTTTCCAAGAATAGATTTTAAACATTAAAATTATTTTCAATTTATCTTCTGGTTTTATATATGTTCATGAAATGAATATGGAACCTAAAAGCAGCAGTTTCATGTTTGTAGTCATACTTTGCACCTCTATGTTGTTAAATTGTCAATCTCCATGAAAATTTGAATTGCGCAATACATTAGGAACTAGGATTTTCCTGAGCTTTCTGGGGCGAGAATGATTTTTCAAACATTTATCAAAATGAAATGTGCTTTTCACAGTTAAGACTCATAGTGATTCTCCTGACTCAGCCTCCCTAGTGCTAGGTTTACAGGTGCGCATCACTATGTCCAGTTCTGGGTCCAGCACAGCGCGTGTTTGAGGCTGAAAAGATATGCAGTACCAGGGAAGAAAGAAATTAAAAAGAAATGTGCTTTTCATTCAGTATCATTCCACACAGATTGGTGATATCAAGACCAATTATACTCTGTACACATTTTGTGCTTAACGAAAAGCTATCAAGTAACAGTAAGACTAAATTGAATGCAGTGGTCGTCACACTTACACTCAAGAACACTCAGCTCCCTTCAAGATCCCTTTTTATATTTCTCTGCAGTTAGCCTACGTGGTAAATATTAGAAATTCATTATAATTCTGGCAGATATAGAAAGAGTATAATGTTCTTTAGAGAGTCAGATTCCAATTATTTTTCTGCAATTAAACAATTGACATTGGATAAAAATTATTTGGTGAATGAATATTATTTATTAATATTTTGGCAAGATGTTCTAGAAACAAAAGATCTCAATTGGAATTATTGAATTCTCCACCATTTATAAGCTGGTCATTCTATTTTTTAAGCCTTATGGTGTTCATTTTAAAACAGAACATTTTGTCTTCTCAAATGAGGTAAATGCATAGAGCATGGCATTAGAGAGAATTGATTTAGAAAATAAAAAAGAAAAAATCCCTTAGAGTCTTGGATTTCATTTTTTCTTGTTTTTGGAAATGAGAACTTGTAGTAATGAAAAAAGGACAATTGTTAACTAATCACTTATTTTCTCTTAAAGACACATATAACCCAACTTAACTTTGTGCTTTATACAACCATCTAGAAACTATAACACAGTATCACTTTCCATGCTTATACTCTATCAAGATGGAAACTGCATATGCCACAATAACCCGACCCATTTAAGAACAAAAGAGACAGCCAATATTATAGTCACAGACAAACATGATTCTAAGCACACACCAGTTATTTGAAGTCACCTTTTCCATTTACCAGAGTGAGAGTAAAAAGACAGCAAGGGAGGAAAAAAAGAGAGAAAGAAGGAAGCAATCAAAGGGCACTAATCACAACCTATAGTTACAAACTCTGTTCCTGCGCTTGTGTTTCTTTCACACACCCAGCCTCCGCCACACTGTATTGATCAAATGCAGGACATATGAAAAACACAAGCACAGGGACAGAGTTTGAAAAGCAAGACACATTCTTCACTATTTCTTCCTAAATGATCTTCATTGCTATGAGGATCTGTGCTAATGCACAAAATTGAAGATATTAATCTTCATGATGTGATCAATCTCTAAGAGTATTTTTTTTTTCTTTTTGAAACTAAAATTTGAATGATTTACAATTTTACTTTACACTTCAGAACAATGTTGTAAATAATTGTTCCTTCCCTAGGGACTCCTCAAAATCTTTTTCCTATTTTTGCCATGTTGGTGTGGATATGGACAAATAGGCAAGTGTAGGCAGGGATTTCAAAGGTAATGACCAAAGGAGAATGAGATGGAATTCTTGTGGTTTGAAATCACCAGGTTTCTTTTTATACTAAATTTTAAGTCAAATGTTTCCTTGCAGCAAATCTCTGGTTTAGCTTATTATAAATCAGCCCTTTCATTTTTTTTTCTTTTCTTATATGGTGCCATCACCCTAAGGACAAGCAAACAATCTATTCTTTGCCTGGGAATCAGTATGTCTGTTAATTACACCATTGCATTTTGTATAACTTCCAAGTAGTTATATGACACATTTCTACTCTCTCCCCTTTCCTCTATGCTACTACATTTCTCAGGGCTAATTGCAGTACTGCTAGTCCCAGGTTCCTTAATCTGTCAAGCTAGTCCCAATTATTTACTGTTACATTAATAGACAGTCACAGAATGTAAATGTTATAGTGCTATCTGTTGTGTGACCTAACAGAACTGTGTGTGTGTTCCTGAGAGTAAAAATTCTCAAAAGTTGGATTCCCCTAAACTGTGGTCTTCTTGAATACTGACACTTTCCTTTTGTGCATCAACAAAGCAAAAGTGAGAAAGGAAAGAAAATGCAGCTATGAATAGCTTCTATGTGGACATATGGCAGAAACATTTTAAAGAATCTTTAACACACTATGTATGCAAATTCCCACATTTATTTCCTCATCTGCATATCTTGCTCAACACGTGTCTTGTCCACCATCCTGGGACGATAGACTAAGGAGTTAAGAGATTGGAGAAAATATCCCAATATGGTTTGTGAGAGATAAGGCTTTTTAAGAAATGGTAATAAGAATTAATATGAAAGAATAGGAAAAATGGAGACATACTTACAACAGAGAGTCCAGGAGTGACAGGTTAACTAGAAGAACAACCGTGAGGTTTAATGGCAATATGTGGACAGGGATCTTCTAGAAGATATCTGGAGTGTCCAACGGCAGCCAGCTCTGTTCTGCACCCAGGAATCCCAAGAGACAGATTTTTAAAGATGTAACTACACAGAGGTGATATAACCAGCTAGCTTTGTTTCATTGTGTGACCAACATCCCTGGAAATAGCTGACTCTACATTTGGGCCAGAGGGCAATAGCTACAAATAACACAAGTTTGCTTGTTTCTCAGTGTCCCTTCGATAACACTTATCTAGACTCTCTGATTTCTCTCTGGTTACAGTGGCCCCTTGACTTGGCAACCGTCTTGGGAATGTAACAAGGCATCTCAAGGACATGGTGCTCTATGCTTTCTCTTTTCTTAAGGACGATACATTAGCATCTAGCTTTTGATCCTTTTAATTATTCAAAAGAAACCACCTTGTCTACAATTCGGACTGTACACATAAATAATCTGACTGCAGTAATCATTACCTAGCTTATGCAGACTTCAACTCTCAGCTTTGAATCACTACTTCACAGATATTTTCTTTGACACCCTCCATCAGATAGCTTAGGTCTGTAAGCTTATCTCCCATATTCTAATTCCTCCAACTTTGTCTTCAGGAGACTTTCCCTAAAATTATAGCAATCTGTCCTGGTTATTTTCCTCGTCTCTAGGAAAAAGAAACCAACATTCCCAACTTAAAGGAGGGAAGATTTGTTTTCTTGCATAGTTGGCAAGCATGAGTCAGAAACACCATGATAGAAATGTTCAGCAGAGGAAAAGTGTTGAAATCATGGGAACCAGGAAGCAGATAGTGAAAAGACGAACTGGGTAGGGAGATAAAACCTCCCACGTCCATGTGACAGTCTCCACCTTCTTCAGATCAGAAACCCCCTCCCAACAGCACTAATGCCCACAAATGCAATCACATTCCAAGCACATGAGGCTCTGAGGACATTATAAATCTAAACCATGACACTGTGCTTGTGCTTGCATTTAAACATTGTATATCTGGAGCCAGTTAGAGAGCTCAGTGGACTAAAGTGCCTGAATTGGCACAGCGCAATAACTGGAGTTCGATCTCTAGTGTGCCATGCTGGCCTCGCCCCCAGGGCATGCTGAGATGTGGTGGCAGGCATCTGTAATCCCAGTGCTTGGGAGGCTAAAGACAAGAGAATCATTATGAGTCTGATTTCCATAGTGAGAACCTATACATTCCATAGATCCTGTACTAAGTGCATACATATATACATGCATACATACATACATACATACATGCAATAGAAACACATTACATATTTGTTTCATATCTTGAGGTATATATCCCATGAACTCAGAGATTGTTTTATTCATCCATGATCTCACACAGTGTTTGGGTGGAATTGGTTTTAAGTTAATGGGTCACTAAATCATGTGCCTGATTCAAACAGTTTTCAAAAGCTGTTGTCACTGTATCTCAGAAAATATAAAACTGATTCTAATGCTCCATAATTTCTTTCCCTCATTCATTTATATCTACATGTCAGTTGCCTCTCAAACTATGGTCCCTACCAACTCGAAACACACCTGATGCTGACCTGTTTGATTTTTCCTTCATTCTCAGTCTCATTCCGCTGTATCACTATGTGACTCCTGCTCTCCTGATTCTTTGTAGTGAAAGACCACTTGTGTCACATGATAAGAAAACTCTTAGATAAGAGAAAAGAAATAGGCTTGGCAGAAAAGACAAATTTCTTTACCTGACAGAAGCCAAAGGCTGTCCATGCCACATAAAAACAAACATAAATCAGCTTTGAGGCAAATAAAAGCATTACCAAAATCTGACCTTCAGCTGCTTACCGAAGACTAAAACTGTCAAATAAAATATTTAATAAGATGTCCATAAATGCCCAAAATCTTGGTTGTAAGTTGATCTTCAATAGACATTTACTTTGAAGCACCCTCAATTCTCTGAAGATTTTAGTGTTTTATAATTCTTGAGCCACAGCATCATCAGAAGGAATGCACGATCTTATTCACTGTGTGGATGGCTGTGTGACACGATGACAACTGGCATGAGTCTTCCAGACATATCCATCAGAATCCTAGCTTTGTCCTTCATTTTTTAGAAAACTTTCTTCAGAAACTCAACTTTTTTCCTTCTCCTTAAAATTGCCCTTATGCCATATACCTTAAGGGTTTTGTTTGAACTTTTGAATAACACACAGGCATATAAATAGAACTGTAATAAATAAAAAGAAACATTGACATAGGCATTTTTATAAAGGATAAAACATGCTCTTGATATCTCTCTGGTATAGTCTACTAAAGGTTAAAACAAGACTAGTTTTATGGTAAAATTTCCAAGAACTAGACTAAGAAGCACTGAATGACATATCCTAAGATAGAATTTCTCTCATAATTAAAAACCACATACAATCATTACAAGAAAAACTAGAAAGCAGCATTTTATATGAATGTGTGTGTGTGTGTGTGTGTGTGTGTGTGTAAAACTTTACCAAATGCTAGTGAACAAATTTAGTATTTAAAAGCATTAATATATCATGGTCTCATAAATTTTATCCTCAGGAAATCAAGGTGAATTTAACCTCCTGAAATATGTAATATGTCAAACAAATATAATAAAAGATTTTTTAGAAAAACTTTTTCCATCTTTATAGGTATGAAAAACATTTTTCAAACTCCTTTCATGAAAGAAGGAAAGTAAAGGAATTTGTTCAAGTTGATGAAGGATGTGTGTTTGAAAATAGACAGCTCTCATTACCATGGCAAAATGTTGAAATCTCTTTAATGGCAGAAATGAGTGACACTTTATATTCAAAATAGTGCCGGAAGTTTGACCTAGTATGACAGTGAAGAAAGAGATATGCTCAGGGCTTAGACAAGCTTAGGGACTGCATCTCGATCCCTGGCATCACATGCCATGCCAGCCTCATCCCCAAAGCAGACTGAGCTGGCCACAGAGGCCGAGCATAGTGGCATACACCTGTAATCTTAGTGCTAGGGAAGGTGAAAGCAGGAGGCCAAGTGGTGTAGTGAGATGCTGTAACAACCGAATACACTTAAAAAAAAAAATGGACTGGAAGTCCCATACAACCCAGATATTTCCCTTCTGGGTATTTTTCTAAAAGAACTGAAACACTGTATCAGTGATATATATGTACCCATGTTTATAGAAGCACAATTTGTCATAGCCAAATCTTGTAAACAACCCAAATACCCATTACCTGCAGAGTGAATAAAGAAGATGTGATATTTTTATACAATGGAGTATTAGCCATAAAAAAGATGAATTTGAAAAGGGCTGGCCAGATAGCTCAGTGGATTAAAGCGCCTGCTTAGGCAGACACAAGGGCCAGGGGTTCAATCACCTGGCCTGCCATTCTAGCCCTGCTCCTGGGGCATGCTGAAACTGAATGAGACTGGGCATGGTGACATGCACCGGTAATCCCAGTGCTTGGGAGGCTGAAAACAGGAGGATCAATATGAGTCTGATCTATGTAGTAAGACCCTGTAGACCCTGTACCAAATACATTAAAAAAGAAGCTGTTGACTTGAGCCTTTTGCAGCTCAGCATATTAATATGGCTTTACCTTTTATACCTCATGGTTAAACTTCTGACATTACCAGTTTTACTGATAGC
>PVJA010040529.1:0-18423 GCA_004027025.1 Myocastor coypus | reverse complement strand
GTGTCTGAATTTTCAAGCTGTCACCAGTATATTTCCACATTTGAACATTTAAAACTAGTTATATTTAAAGCACAGATACACACATGTATTTTGCTTTTGAATAATAATGTATAAGCATTTGTTCTGTCACTTATATTTCTGTTCATATAAAGACACAGCTAAGACTGAATAAAAAGGAATGATGGATATTTAGTAGACTAGTGGAGCAATAATAAATAAAACCGAGTTTTAATATTAGTGTTTTCATTTCTTTGTATTGAAACACAGAATTGAGCCAAAGAAAAATAATGTTGGTAGACTTGCTAATATTCTAATACAAACATCTCTATCCATTACTAAATTCATACACTATCCTTACCAAATGAAACTTGATACTTGTTGTGACTTCTGATTATTATTTTTCCGTTACAATTTTTGTTCTGGTTTTCATTACACAATAGAATATTTTCACTGGCAAAAATGTTGGTATATTTCTTACATACGACTATAAAGTTTCACGTGTTGTATGCTATATGAATCCTGAACCTGTAAATAAATTTTAACTTGTCAAAGTGATTTTATTGCAGCATAGTTCAGATACTATGCAATAACAAAACTTGTATACATACTTCTGGCACTAATTCTTCTGCGCATTACTGAGTAATGCATATTGAATATGAATTGGGCTACACAGTATCAGATCATGTATAATATGTAGAAACTGATTATGTGGCAGCTTACTGGAAGTGAAGTGTGGAAATTGAACAGTTGACTTACTATCATATTGTCAATAGGCTCTGATGTCATTTCTAATGGGTAAATGTATCCATCATTCAACTGTATGAAGATGGAAGGACAATGATAATTTATCGCATTCTCTTTCCATCACCATTTTATGTAACCTGCTAATTTACTGCACATGATCTAAATTAAATATCAATATAAGGCTCTGAATTCCTTCTTTCCCAACCATATTGAGCATCAGTCATTTTGACAAAGCACCCTTGTAACTCCGAATAGCAACAATCATTAAATTAACTTTATTTTGTATTAAAACTTCAAACCAGAGAGAAGAAAGTGTGATTCTTTCCTGCTACATTATAATTAGTATCTTCAAAATATTTAAATATATTTTGAAGATATATTTTGAAGATACTAAGTACCAGAAGAGTTAGGCTTTATTACCGAAGGTTAGAAATTTTATCTCCATACATTTTGTATAGTTTAGTCTGCCAACTTTTCAAATGTCTATTGACAGGTGATTTAAGTCATAAGGCAGGATTATAGCTCAACAGATAGCTTAGCTCATGTGTTTTCAAATGCTAAACAAAAACAACAAAAATGAGCCGGCAGAAATGAAAAATAAAATGTTCCCAACACTTTAAAGCTAAATGTATAGCAGATTTTATATCTTTATTCATATAAAAATCTTATTATCTGGGAATTTGATAGTTTTTCTGGAAGGGGAGGATAAAAGAAATAAATTATATTGCCCTTTGCTTTAGGTCACTTTTAAACAATATTTGCAAGCAGTATCTGAATTTGAATGTTAGCTCTATGTTAAATCAGAGGCTGAGGTTGTTAGACAATTATATATATATATATATATATATATATATATATATATAATCAATTGTTCTTAGACAATTATATATATATATATATATAATCAAAATTTTACTTCAACCAACTTTATATGCGAATAGCTATAATCTGAGCAAATACACTGAACGCAGCAATGTGCTGTATCACAATCACTGTACAATATCTTTCACCTTGATTGTTTAAAAATGTCTACTGTTTCTAAAGTATTATTGAAAGGAAGAGTTAACGTTTAATTGTATGCCTGTGTATGGTTATCAGCAACAAATGTGATGATATAAATGTATAGTATAACAACCATTGTTAATTTTGTATTCCTGTTTTGATTTTTTTTTGTTTGTTTGTTTTTTTTGTTTTCATTTTTAGAAAAGGATCTACAGGGCAGTCAGGGTCTCACTACTAGATCAGACTCATAGTGATCTGCCGGTTCACAGCTTCCCAAGAGCTGGGATTATAGGCCTGTGCCTCCGTTCCCAGGCTCAATTGCAGTCTCTGCACGATCTGGAGGTGAGGCCAGCATAGCAGGCCCAGGGATCTAACCCGGACACCTGTGCCTGCTTGCTAGTGCTTTAATCCACCGAGCTATTTAGTCATCTCTGTTTTGAAATACCATATCATTTTTATATTATGTTGCTTTGTTTTTGTCCTTGCTATTTGTTTTTATTTTATGATAAAAAGTAAGAAATAGTTTTTTCAGTAATATTTTCTCAATTATCATATAGTCTTGTTCATATGTCATCATATATGTACATATATCCCCAGATAGTGAGTATTTAAAAATTGATGATTATATACTAGATGAGCTTTACTTCCCCTATCTTAGAATGTGGCACAAAATATGAATTAATTATTATTTTTAATATAAAAATCCATTTAGAAAAATAATCTTTCATGCTAAGTGACTTGTGGGATAATAGTGACCAATACCAAGTAACTTAATCTGCTTCCTTCTTTCAGGCTTATTTTTTCCTTAGTCTCTGTACAATTTTTCTCTCCCTTTTATAATTCCAAATTATCATGTTGTCAGGATTCAGCTTTCAGTTGTCTATGCATGTGATAGGCACACGAATTATATTTCCAACCCTGGACTGTTTTTGTTTGTTTGTTTGTTTGTTTTTGTTTTTGTTTTTGAGACAGGTTCTCGCTATGCAGTTGAGGCTGGCCTTGAGCTCACTTTTGTAGCCCAGGCTGGTCTCGAACTCGCACTGATCCTCCTGCCTCAGCCTCCGGAGTGCTGGGATTACAGGCGTGGGCCACCACGCTCGGCTGCCCGGAACTGTTTATAACACAGAAAAATGCAGAACCACATAAACACATATTTACTACATCTGAGTGTTCATGGACATTTTACACATATTAAATCATTTCCTTAGCCAAAATAGTAATTATTACTGAGTGTATTGGTCAGGGTTTTACTTAGAGGAACAGAATAGATATAATATAAGGAATGGATATTAACACCAAATATACAATCTATAAGAAACTGTAAGATTGGCTTACAATAGCCACAGAGTCAGATGAGGAAGCGCGCACAGGGCATCTGCACGCTCTGGACTGAAGAATTCAATCCCGAGGCCTGGACTTCACTGCAGCACTCTGTGTAAGTCTCTGTCAGCTGATGGGTCCATAATGGAAGACTGAAGTGTCTGTAGATGGAGGCTGAGGAGTCTGTGGCGTATGGCGAGAAATCTAAGCTGGAGGCCGAAGAGTCTGCGCAGCAAGCCAGACGATGAAGTCCAGTCTGAATGCGAAGACCACAGCTTCTCCGACAAAGTGAAGTGTTGACTCCTCCTTCAGCCCTTTAAAAAGTCTTTTTGTGCTCAGTCATTCTGACGTGGGCTCATTGCACCCTAGGGTGGAACCAGTCATACCCCAGGACGGACCCTTGATCCCGTTCTAGGGAGAAATCCAATCATATCCTAGGCAGGCCCTTGTGATACTCCAGGGAAGAACCAATTGTACCCAAGAGTGGGGCTCCCACAAACAGGGAACCGGGCTGCTGAGTCATTCAGCCAAGTTGACACATTGTATCAACCACTACACTGAGTAACCCCAAGACAATATAGCTATCATCACTCAGTAATTATCATAACCTAGATCAACATTTACTCCCTTTACCAACAACTAAATTTTTAAGATTTAAGTAAATTTTATGCCATTTTTTATTTTGAATATATATATTATTTTATTGTGGTAAAACATGTATAACATAAAATAAAACATAATGGACACTACTGAATATGCTGTTTTGTAGTATCAGGAGAGTCAAGATCTGGCAAGCCATCACCACGATCCATCTCCAAAGTCATTTGTCTTGAAATACTAAAATTCCCAACAACAAATCACTACTCTCTTTCCAGTCCTGCACTTGGACAGCATTCTCCTTGGCTTATCTAGGATATTGTCTACTGTAATTACATCACATAAGGACAATCATACGGGCCATCTTACTGTGATAGGTTCTATTTCAATTCACATAATGAACTTCGTATTCACTTATGATGAAGCATTTAAGAATCTCCTTCCTAGGGTCGGATAGCTCAGTGGGTTAAGTGCCTCCCTTAGCAAGCACAAGGATCAGGGTTAGATGGCTGTTCCCAGCCAGCCTGGCCCTCAGATCCCACTGAGACAGTGACCAAGTTCAGGCAGAGTGGTGCACACCTTTAATCCCAGTGCTGCAGAGGCTGAAAACAGGAGGATAACTACAGGTTGGAGCTGCATAGTAAGACCCTATACCAAATATATAAAATGGAAAAAAAATCTCCTTCCTGTTTTTTGTTTGTTTGTTTGTTTGTTCATTTTCAGTACCAGGGACCAAACTCCAAACCTTGGTTTGCCAAGCAGGCACTTATGCTGCTGAGCTAACTCCCAGGCTATCCTTCCCTTTTAAAGCTCAATAACATTCCATGGCAAGTCTGTTCCACACTTTGCTGCCCATTTTTCTTTCCACGACCACCCATACTGCTGCCAAGTTCTAACTGCTGTGAACAACATCATTCTGAACATGGTCACTCAACTCCCTTCATGATTCTGCTTTCTGTTATTTTAGACATATAACCCATATGTGCAATAATAGTATCAGTTGATACATTATTTTTTAAAGGTATACTAAGTCCTGGAATTTTCAGAATTAAGATCCTGTCCTCTCTGCAACAATAATCTTTTCTAAGTCATGATTGCTTCGGTTCTATAAACCTCCATATGTAGTCTCCAATTTATTTGTTGGCCGCCACATTTGCCATTACTTTCAATAGAAAAATGTCATAATTTTTTTATGTATTTAGTACAGTGTTCATAGGGTCTCATTACATAGATCAGACTTGTAGTGATCCTCCTATTTTCAGCCTCCCAAGAGCTGAGAATACAGGTGTGTGCCACCAAGTCCACTCTTGATAATAAAATTTTGCAGCCTTACGTGGTCAGTTCCTCTCCTTTCAAGAAGCAAAGTAACAACTGAAATAATGACAAATTCTTCATGCAACATCACAATCATCAAAAGTTTACCTTTGCAGTCTCGTATAGTGAGACATAACTGTATTTTTAACCCTGCATGCAAAATCCTAATCATTATGGAGATTTGCTTGCCCCCAAAAAATTCAGGGTATGATTTGAGTCCCCAAAATTCCCAGTATATCTTCTTTTAAAGTTTTGGTAAGCGTTTGTTTTCTGATTAGGTTTTGTTTTTAATTTTAGATGCTTAAAATTTTCTCTTCACTTAAGTTCCATAGTCAGTATGGTGTTTTAAATGTGAAATTCTCTCATGGACTGAGGCAAAGCATGTAGGTTCATGTTATTTTAAAAAAATATGTTGTCTTTTTGTCTTTATCACTATGTAGAATTTTTCTACTTGTTTCCATATATGATGTTACTGATAGGTGGTTAACTTGAGACCAATATAAAAATGAAATACTTATCTGCTTAATTTTCTGTATCACAGGGCTGAGCCAGACTGTACACTGTCCTTATCTCACATCCAATACTTCTTATCTTATCATAGGGAACTGGAAAATGTATGATGACTTCAAAATCCAGATAGAAAGAGTCAAGATTATATTAACATTTTATTCTGTGAAGATAGTGGACTCCAAGCCACATACTTTATAATAAACAGTTGCAAGCAAAGAGCTTCCAAGGTGCCATGTTACCTTGCAGATTAGTGTGAGTAAATGTCAGAAGAAACATGTTTAAGAAGACATAGATAACTGTATTATAAAATGAATTGAGATACAAATGATACCTTCAATAGGCTGAGTTCACATGGAACAATTAAGAGGGGAAATCTTGACAAGTAAGATGTATTTAAAATTATACTGTGATAATATCTTCCATAGGAACAGACTTGACATTATAGAACTAAATTTAAACTCACTATGGGAAAATAAACTTGCAACTTCAGCAATGGGAAATAATTTTAAAATATTTCCATTACAACCAAGAAGGTATGAATCTGTAAAACAGTAGACACTATTGTCTTTTGATCTATAATAATAATAGATGTTGAAAAACATTGTTTGCATTATAATTATTCCTAATGAAATAAGGCTAGATTCAAATGTTTTTATTGAGCAAAAAGATGTAAACAATCAATTTAGACTTGCCATTCTACTAGAATCAATCTTATCTATGGGAGACAGCTAGAAATCATGATATAGCAAGATTCAATGAAACACTTCAGTCTCTTCCATAAAACTAAAGTGGACAAAATTATCCAAATGGACGCTATGCTAGGATAAATTTACTAAGTATTTTCTTTGCTGATTAAAATTTATTTTGCATGACATTTTTATTTTAAAGATCCACCTGTTACTGAAAAATAAGCAGGGACCACATCAAAGGCGTAAATATCAATAAATATCAAATAGTGTACATAGCTTAGTGCAGATAGAATGCATATATATATATATATATATATATATATATATATATATGTGTGTGTGTGTGTGTGTGTGTATATATATATATATATATAAATTGATAAGGAATGAGACTTAGGAAAAATAAAACTCAAAATTTTCTCAGGGATGCATTTTTTCCCTTTTCTTTCACATATCTTTTCTAATACATTTTCAACAAACAAAAGGCTTAAAATAACGATTGAATGAGTCTATGCTCATCTCTGCTGAAGCACATTTCAACACGGATGGAGGAGAAGTTAGCCAGGGGGTATCTTGATATGAACCTTGCCATTAACTTAAATGAATAGTCCAGAACCTTTATCACACTCGTAATTCACTTTCATATGGAACATATTTAGTTTACTCTTCTAGAGAAACGATATCGCACCCTACAAGATTAATGCAGTTTAGACCCCAGTAGCTATTATGTTGCCACTGGTTTATGGGTTTTATATAGTATTTTGATTTATGATAGCTTTCTTTTTAATAGAGGTTCATTATTTGTACATTAAGGCTATAACTTACTCCATCATAGGGGTACTTCTATTAATCAGAAAGCCTACATGGTTCAGGCTGACATGGCTGTCCTTTTTGACAGCATTGCTCAAGCAGAGCCATTTGTTAAACTTGCAAGCCCTTGGTGGCCTGAGATTCACTTCAGCAGCTGGAGAAACATTTTCATCATGATGCATAATGACTTCATGTATCTTTCATGTGCCACTTAATCTGAGCAACTAAATCTTCAGATTAAGCAACTAAATATCATCAATTTATTTTGATTTTTATAGGTTTTTTAAATGTAGTTTTTCAAGATAGTTAAGGTTCATGAATACCTGCAGTTCCGACTCACAGTAATCCTCCTCTCTCAGCCTCCCCAACGATGAGATTACAGATGCATACCACCATGTCCAGAGTTTGTGGCAGACTCAGTGCACAGAGGTGGGGCTAGCACAGCATGTGATGCCAGGAATCAAACCCCAGTCCTTGGGCATGCCTAAGTAGGCACCTAGTCTGAGCTATCTCACCAGCCCTAGTGATTTTTGACCAGATACTGTGATTAAGTATATTTTACATAGTGATTTGGGGTTAGGGAGACTTTATTTGAAGAATTTATTTCTATTTGTAAAATTTGGATTTTTAATGGTTCATATTATGATATGAAGAACAGATAATAAAATATCATAGTTAAAGATATATATATATATATATATAGATATAGATATAGATATAGATATATATAGATATATATAGATATATCAAAGTATAAAGTCCAACTGTTGGACTGGGTATATAGATGTAGAAATAGAGGCTAGACCGACCAATATAGATTAAAGTCAATATATTTTAGGGCAACCACAGCTATTATGAATGGAAAGCTGAATTTTAGGGTGCTACTAAACTTTTCTTCACTTTTTTTTTTACTTTTACATTTATATGGAAGCATTTTACATTAATTCCAGCTGTTGATTTCTTTTAATATCCTGCTTAGGCCTCTAGGATTATGTCGGAAATGTCACTGCCTGAACAGTTTCATTAACTGTTTCCCTAAGATATTTTTTCTGGGACATTTTCCCTGACTTAAATGTTTCTCCCATTTTGCATTCATTTTTGCACGATATAATAGTCTAATTTCATCTTGTGAATAGAGGTGTACAATATGTTACTTGGTCCAACTATCACATTTTATTATTACTCCTACCTATCAGTCACCTGGTAGCCATTTCATCTTTAAGATCAACTATAATGGTACCATAGCAATTATTTTCAAAGATTTTTAATTTATTTTATAGTAGCTACAAAGTGCAAGAGTGTTGGTGTAGGCAGTTCAGATATGCAAGAAAGATGTCCTCAAGTACTTTCTTTAGGTAAAAAGATGAACATTTTGCATGGGAAAAGAATAAATATCTCATTATATGATTACTGAGATTTAGAGTATAATGAGATATTTAAACAAGAAAAATAAATGGAGTATTCATACAATTTTTTATTATAGTACATTGTTACAGTCTTTTGTACCATGTGTAATCTCTCACTATGCCTAATTTATGAAACAAGTTTTATCATACATATGTAGAGGGAAAATTACAGTATTTATAGATCTCAGTGTTGTCTGAAACTCCAGGAGTCTGCTGTTTTTTAGCATATATCCCCACTAATAAAAGAGAAAGGCTGTAGCTTACTTTTTAAGTTTTGGGAGAATTCAGGGTTCCTCTTTGATGGTAGATTTTCTAAAAAATTGTTTATTAAATATTACTGTGTTTTTAGGTTTTATGTTTCATTAATACTGAGTTTTGTCATTTGCATATGTTAAAATGTATTAAGTTATTTTAGGTCACCTAATTATGTAGTGTACAATTCTTAAAGGTGTGTAGATATGACATAGTTCCTTTGCTTTGCATGCTTAACTACAGTGCAGCTGGCTATCAGACTGAACGTACAGCTCCAGAACTCTGATACCACTTTCAAATAAAGATGTAGGGACTGAAATTAGAATAGCCTCCTCTATGGCCAATTGAAATAAAGCAATAAAATGTAAAAGCCAATCCTGTAGAAAGTCATTTCAAATAAATCATTACATATGTGAAGAACACTTACATGAGTCTCTAGTTTGACAAAGCTTTACAATATTATCATAGGTTGAACAACCAAAACTATCTGTATGAAACTTTAATCTTTCCATATATTATATAAATAATAACAGATTCTATGTCTATGAAAACAATTTAAGATGTAATAAAATTTTTTACCATATCTAAATTAAATATTCTTATATTCACTATAGGTAATAATGTTATGAATTCTTGTGTGTGTGTGTGTGTGTGTGTGTGTGTGTGTGTGTAACTAGGGATTGAACTCAGGACCTTGCACTTGCCAGGCAGGCACTTGTGCCCCTGAGTAAGTAAAGACGGTGTATATTTTTGTCCTTATTTTACATCTTTTGTCCATTTTCAAATGTATTATTACAATTCTCAATCTCTCTAGATAAAACATTTCATTTTCTTCAAATTTTGTACCCTCAATTTGTTATCTTCTAAATTTGAGGTTCGAATTTTGTACTCTTTATTTTCCTTTAGAAAGAGATGCCGAAGTTTGTAAACACTTCATTTCTCACAACACTTGGTTATGATTTCAAATCACTGAGTGTACTTCACAATTCTGGAAACCTAAAAGCCTGTGATTATCATACCAGCATGCTTGGTAAAAGATTTAGACAATCTGAAGAAAAACTAGAGTGCTGCAGCATATTTGGTGCATAGTCACTGCCTGCCTTCTTGTTGTGGACCATCATCCTTCCCTTTCTCCATAAGGAAGAAGCTCCAAGACATCTCCCTGAGACCACTGATGTAGGAGCCCTATAATGCCATTCATGAGGCCCCATACACATGACATAGTTATCTCACCAAAGCCTCACTTCTAAATGCCATTACACTGAAGATTAGCATTTCAACATACAAATTTGGAGAATACACAAATGTTCAGTTTGTAACACCAAATCAGTTTCCTGGAGGGTCATTTTAAATTTAGAAAGCAAAACTATAGCCAACAAAGCTGAAAGAGAGTTTAAAGAGCTGCCATCAATTCCATGAGGGCTGGGTCTTTGATGTGCTCACTCTGTGCCCCAGTGTCATGGTCAGTGTGTGATAGGAGGTAGGCATACATTAAATAAGCAGAGAAAAATGAATACATGAGACAAGACAAAAACAAAGCTTCTTGGTTTTTGAGAACAAAGAAACATGAAATTTTCTTTGCATGCTAAAAGTCCTATTGCCATGTGTATTTCTTTAGCAACCTTTCATTTTAAAAGGCTAAGGCACATGTTTTTGCTTAATGTTTTCCTAGCTATTCATTCTGGGGTGTCACAAGAAAAGTACCAATTGTAAATATCTTTCTCCTTTTGTAGAAGATAAAGCAAAGCCTGGAGAAATGAGTTGTTGATAGTCACCTGACTAGTTAATGCCATTCCTTGGAGAGGATTAGGCTGGAATGTGCAGACAACCATATCATCCCAGGAAAAATAGAAACGAATGTGCATATCACTCTAATCCAAACAGCAATGCTCTTCTCAGTTCTTCTCATCTACTTGACTGGAAAATTACATTTTCTTATCTTTAGCTAGCCAACTGTCCTTGATTCCTGTCTGGCTTCTCAGCAAGTGGCTGGGTGGTATTCAGGGGAGAACGAGGCTTCATATTTGCAGTCAAGCTTGGGGGCATTCTTCCTTTGGCAGCTTTCAGCTGGAAGTAATGTTCAGGAAACTTCAAAGATATTATTAGCAATTATTTGCTTATTTTTATTTAATCATCACAGCCCCAATATTTTTAATTGAACTTAATAGGACTGTGTTTCTTTATATTATCCCAAAGGAAATGCCACTAATGAGATTTATGATGCCGCTCATTTCCTCTGTTATTACATACGTCAAGCCGAGTGTAAAAATCTCTTGAATGACTGCTGGCAGATGATTCCTCACTATAATTTGGATTGTTGTAGAAGAGTCACCTAAAATAAAAAGAAACATTACACAATGTACACATTTTGAAAAACACTGAACCGCAGAAAATTGATTGCCCTTGGATGATTAATAGAGCACTTGAACACTAAGTCATTTTGTTCTAGAATTATACATTTTACAGGATTAGTGACATGGATTTTTAAAGCCGTTTTCAAGTTTCTAAAACCATACTGGCATAAACAACAACCTATTTAATATAGGTAGAACAACCTTAAGCAGAATTTTGCAGGCTTTCATTCCTTTTGCGCTGCTATTGGCATATATAAATTTTGCCAAACAGGGTTCTCCCAAAGCATTACACCACCGCTATCACTGTCAACAATTTCACAATCAGCCCCACGCTGAATGGAGGGAAAATGCATCAGATGTCTTGTGGTACTGTCAGCCAATCTGATATTTCAACAACATAAATGATCTGTGAATTGGATACACTACAGGCCAAAGACAGGGTTCTGCCTTTCCAACCCAAGCGAGAGGCAGCCCAATGAAGTGTAATATGTCTTTCTCCCTTTAGTAAGGTTTATACTTATTCGTGAATAAGTCTTTAGAGCATTTTTATATAATTAATTTTACATGTAGGTATTGTTAAGAATCACACAGTGCTATAACTAGTGAAGAAAAATAGAAACACAAAGTGAAGTACAGAAAGACAAAATGTATTTCTCATTGTTTTCCCTTGGATTCTTCTCTGATTCCGAAGCTAGAGAAGCAGTCATAGGAATAAGAAGAACTCAATTTCAGTAAGATTCAATAACTAATATATTAAAAATTGAGAACTGGATTGTGATTTAATCAGGAAAGTTTGTCCTTAAGATATAGTTATATTCACATTTATGATCTTTAAAGAGCGTTTCAAAGGGAAACACCTTGGATTGTTGTGAATTTAGTACTGTTTATTTTCAGTAAAGAACAACAAGAAGACCAGCCAAATAGTTCAGGAGACTAAAGTGCCTGCCTAGGCAAATGCGGGGACGGGGCTTGGATCCCTGGTGTACCCTGCCAGCCCTGCTCCTAGGTCATGTTGATACAGCTGTTGAGACTGGACATGGTGGTGTGCACCTGTAATCCCAGTATTTAGGAGGCTGAAAACACAGGGATCACTATGAGTCAATCTATGTAGTGAGACCCTATAGACCCTGTACTAAAATACATTTTAAAAATTACAGTAAACACACAATTACTTTATGCATGATGTCAGCTAAAATGTCTTATGTCATTAATTGTTCGTATTTCTGGCAGTATTTTATATCCTTCATGACTTAAATCATATATCATTCCATTATCAGTCTTTTCAAGACTGATTCACGATTTTCTCAGCTATTCTGAACTTTTCATCAAAACCATGTATGTCGATAATCTCAATGATCAACCAATGTGGGTCGAAAGTGAAAACATACTGAAACTAAAAATAGAAAGAATAAGTGAATGCTCCAAAAGAAAGCATATCCCATAGATCCCACAGAGTGCACACAATGGGTCACCGGGAATGCATTTGAATATACATGATTGTCAAGAAACTAAATTTGTGTGCTGGTCTCAAGATCAATAGATTTGTGATATTGTATTTATTAAAGCTGGCAATGTTACAGGTACTTATTCCTAATGAATCAAAAATAGAACAGTGTATGGTTTGTCTGTAATGCCATTGTGTAAATCTTTATCGAGTGGGAAGCAACAAAGAAACAAAGAATGGTAAGAGGATGTGGAGTGGAGAGGAGGGGAATTTAAAAGCTTCACATGGACTGTGTATATGGACCGATCCTTTCTGCTGAAATAAAAATCATGTACTGAAAACGTGAACTGAGTAAAATTATGAAAATAAATGACCAAGTAACATTTCTGTATGTTGACTAGAATATAGCTCCTGTTTATAAAATACCTCGGAGTTCAAAGAGACACATTCAAGATGAAGCAATTATTATCATAAAATAGTCAATTTTTGCTAGACCACAGCTCAAAAGTAATGACTCTTGGGTGGCGAGACGGTGCAGATGACTAAGCACCTGCTGAGGCAAGTGAAAGAATTCGGATTCGATTCCCAGCATCACACGCCACGCTGGCCCCACCCTAAGTCCTAACGTGGTGGTATATGCTTGTAATCTCAGAACTGAGGAGGCTGAAAATTGGATGGTCTAGGACTGAGAACTGCATGGCAAGACCCTGTAGCAAACACATAAAAAACCAAGCAAGAAAATGACTCTCACTAGGAATTAGAATTTTAGAATATCACAGAAATATGTAGACATTCATCTTATAAAACCATATGAAAATAAAAGTTTCCGTGAAAGTTAGTTTTGATTATGCTATTATGAAAAAGCAGAAAATATTGTGTATCAATTAATATTTTAAGAGTCAGATAGTAATGTATAGGCTTGCAGGGCCAGAGAATAAGTGAACAGATTTCACAATCAATTTTACCTGTCTTGTAAGTTCTATTTCGATACTATGAGAGTCATATTTAAAGTTAATTTATAAGAACGAAAATTTTCTTATACTTTAGGTCATTGCTGATGATATTTAAGGCAAAAGAGACAGGCACCAGGTACTGGACAGGCTAGCACAGAATCCCTGTTAGCCTTTTGTTTCTCACTGAACAATGTCGCATGTTAGTTTACACAACAGAAATTTGTTTGCCTTCCAGTTCCAAAGAACAGAAGTCTGGGATCACAGTGTTGGTAGGGTTGGCTTCTACTGCAGCCTCTTCTCTGGTCTGCAGATGGGCATCTTCTTCCTTCCCATTGTCTTTCTGCTGTGCATATCTCTGTCCACTAAGTCACTCATCTAAAATGGTCTCATTTACTCTCTTCAGTCCAATCAAACCTAGTTATTTATCTAAATATTCTCCAAATTAGGCAAATTCTGAATTCAGATAAGGACTTCAATACATTTATGAAATAAAAAAAAATGAAATCAAACAGTGGGAAATAGTGGGTCCCATGTAGTTTGCACAGTAAAATATCTCTGAAATATAAATTTACTGGAGTTTACCAATTGTTCATGCTTGTAAACGAACTATTGGCCATCAGACATCTTGAGTCAAGTACACAAAGATGACAAAATGATGGAAGAAGGCGTGAATTTTGTGTTTACATTTCAGGTAGTTTTTTACTTAGGTTGATAACAACACTAAAAGGACTAAAACCTGTAAATTTACAAGAATGACTTACATACGACCTATAACACTGCTTTGGTGAAGAATGTTTTGTGATTCATACCTCACTAATCTTATGTTGGGAAGTTTATCATTTTCATTATTTTCTTTATGCTTTCTCTTTGTTTATATTTTAATAATACTTTAATCACTCAATCCAAGATTTCATTTCTGTTACAGCATACTCCCTGTTGTTATGATTTACATACAGTTGTCCCCTCAAAGCCTCATGCAGTAATTAGGGCGTGGTTCCAGAGATTGTGAATAAATCATGCTTTGAGGCTGGGATTATGGGACTGAGTACTGTTGGGATGGATGTGAGTGACACATCTATCTTGAGGCAGACAGCCTGAAGCCAACAGAAGGATAAAAGAAAGGCTTGCCTCTGCTATGACTGCCATTGCTCCTTGCTTTTTGGTCTTTCTGTTTTGCTCTTTTCCACTGCCACAAACTGCTGCTCTCTGCCATATGCCACTCTGTCTTGGAGACAGATAAGTATGGCCTGAAATCTCCACAAACTGTGAGCTAAGTAACTGGTTTTTCCTTCCTTTTGCACTCACTGTTTTGATGCCTTCTGCCACCATGAACTGCTGCTTTCTGCCATGGGCCATTCTGCCTTGTAGCCAGCTGAGTAGGAACTGAAACCTCCAGTGCCTACAAGCTAAATAAACCTTTCCTTCTTTCATTTTAAGTGTCAGATATGTGTTCCAACAGCAAGAGAAGAATAACTGAGACAACAGGTGTCTGAGTTACTTTTCTCTCATTGCTGGAACAAAATATCCAACACCCAAGAGCAAATCTGTCTTCCTTATGTTGCGTTCAGACTATCTGTCCAAGGCTGGGTGCAGTCTTCACATCCATAATCCCAGCAGCACTCACACCCATACTCCCAGTGGATCATGAGTTAATCACAAACTCAAGAAGGCCACACCATGACTAAGTGAGGCTTTGTGGGGACAATTACACACAAATCATAACACAAAAATTTTTGTAGTGTAATATTTAATATCACTAAAATGTTAAGTTATTTTCATAGCACTGCAATAGAAAAACATGCATATACCCAACATCATCTATTGTTACATGTTATGCAGTTATGTACTAAGTCATGAGACTATCAAGTCTTTGCCACATGTATAAGCAAAGCAAAAGGATAAAAGCCATAATTGTATAAAAACTGTTGGTTTCTTTAGTTTTATATTCACTGACACGGACTGATACAATACCTAGTAAAAATGATCATTAAATGTTATTAAAATCACTAAATGTATTGATTTCTTCCTAGACAAAAAATATATCAACATATGTAACTGTGTTCATGCTATTTTTTATTAGAGGATTTGTTCTATATCAACACTTCTTTTTGTTACAAATTTCATTATTTGACAGTAACAGAGAGAGGACATTATAGATCATTAATCTCACAAGAGAACTTTCAGACTACAACAAGGTAAGCATATCAACAGTCTGCATTGTTCTTACCAACTTACTGTGTGAAATGTGTGTGGCTAAAGCTACTCTGAACCTCTCACCACTAGACATAATTGCCAAGGTAACAAAACAGGGAAGAACAAAGCACAAGACACACCTGTGCAGGTGAGCACATGTTCACACACACGTGTATGACCTGTTACATGCTGCTCCCCTTGGATGTTCCTATTTGGGAATAGGTATGGGGAGAAACAACACAAGCTAAGAACTAAGCCTACTCTATGTTCAACAGCCCAAATATAGTAGTGCTTCAAGATACCTGCTAATTTGACACTTCCTCCTCTAGAGGTTTTCATGGCTCTCATATCACAAAAATCCCACACCGGCCACCGGCCAACCTGGTGTACTAACAAGTGGTCCGGTGAAACTACCAGGAGCACTCTCAGCGGAGACCATGTTAGTAGTCTGGACGGACCACTGCCCCAGACGGAAGACAGGCTGGGTTGCCTCTGCCTAGCCTAGATTTAAAAAAAAAAAAAACAGGAAAACAACCAACTAACCAAAGAAACAAATAAACAAACAACAACAACAAAAGAACAGCAGCAGCAATGACAACAGCGAACAACAAACTCCAGTTGTATTGCTCTTACTTGATTTACTAAACGGTTAAAATCTCTGAGTCCTAGGAATTTTCACAAATAATGCTGGAGAAATTTAACTCAAAGATATTTTATTTCAATATCTAGTTTTGGAAATGTACCTCCAGGATGGGACATGTGATTCAGTGGCAGAGTGCCTGGCACACTTGAAGTCATGGGTTCAATTCCCTGCACCACAGAAAAAAGTACAAAGAACAAATGAATCCTCTCAGAGTGAATTCAAAGGCCAAAAGTAATAAAAATGAGAAAATAATCTGTTGTAATGCTATGGACTTCTTTTTAAATCTTTGTTATTAAAAATTGCCTATATTTAGCACTAAAAATAACTTAAAATTTGAAAATAAGTCTGTTTTTCCCATTTTTTAATCTCTGGAAATCATAAAAGCAATACCATGTATGGGCCCAGCGGGATGGCTCAGTGGTCTAAAGCGCCTGCTTGGGAAAGCTTGGGCGGCTTCAGGGACCTCAGTTCGATCCCCGGCACCACATGCTGCGCCAGCCCTGCCCTTGGGGTGGGCTGAGCCGGCCATTAAAATGAGTGAATAAACAAAGGTTCTGAAACAAGAAAAAAATAAATAAATAAAATTAAAAAAAAAAAAAAAAAAAAAGCAATACCATGTATTTATAAGTAATGGGTACTTGTGTTATTTGCCAACGATATTCCAATTGTTTTTTAAAGTGCTGATGCTCAGTAGAGTTTTGTGTTTCCCAAAGCATTGGCCATTAACAATATCCATTTCTTGTAATGATGGTCTACAAAATACCTGCCTTGTCATATGATTTAATTAAAATTTTCTGGGCTTGGTGGCGCACGCCTGTAATCCCAGCAATTGGGAGGCTGAGGCAGGAGGATCGCTGTGAGTTCGAGACCAGCCTGGGCCACAAATGTGAGCTCAAGGCCAGCCTGAACTGCAGTGAGACTCTGTCTCAAAAAGCCAAAAAATAAATAAATAAATACAATAAAAATAAATGAATAAAATTGCCAGTGAATTCTTATTTTGACCAATGAGATGTCCAGACAAAAGACTGTACAATTGTGTTCTTGTACCTAAATGACTTGCTCAGTAACTTGTCCTTTCTGTTCAGTCTGGGCCATGTCTTTTCAAAGTTTCTGTTGTCCTTGCCAAAATATAGTCATACTTCTGTACTTCTGCATTCCTAACATCCCTTCACCTTTAATCACTGCAGTGCTGAACAATTCCTTCTTAATAGCCTCTCAGGAATCACCTCACTCATCTCAAGTAAAATTGTTTCTTCAGGTCATTTCTCTCCTGGTTTTCTTCCCTTGCAAGGAAATCTTTTGATATTTGATATACATATAGATGTTGCAATTGGAAGATCTTTATATTGCAAGAGACTTTCTTTTGCAGTTGCAAAAGGGGCTCTGTTCCACCACAATATCTATATAATTTTTTTTATTGATACCAGGACTTGTTTAAATTTAAGAGTGAACATCCAAAAACTAGATTGGGACATGAAAGACAGCCTTTCTATAGTGTCTCAAACTCATACGAATATTTGTCACACATTTCAAATGTCAGCTTTTAGAGAAACAAGGAGAAAATAAAACACATTAAGATTTAATTATTATCCCAAATGTGTTTATTTCAATCTCAAAATCTCTTTTATTATTAGATAGGCTAAGCTTTAAATTGATTTTTTGCTGGAACCATGTTTTTGTTTTTTCTTCTATATCAAGAAGGTTAGATGTGGCAGAAAGGTCATCAAAAATATTCTTTCTTTTAGAAAACCTATTTAATGCCAGTAAAATTGTGAACCAATTATATATATACTTCCTGAAACTTGAGAATGAACATCTTTCCTTTGTTTCATTTATGAATCTATTTTCAATCTATTATGGGCTGCTTATGCTAACATTTTATAAAATATATGCATTATTTCTTGACAATTCATACTTTTCACAATTTAAATACCTTATTCTTCAGAGACAATCACTAATTTTAAAGAACACTCAGAAATAATAATACGAGCTACTAAAATATTTTATCCTCTTAAGGAAGTAGAAAGAAGGAATGTCCCAACTATTGCTTTGCTATAGTTACTGATCTCTTAAGAAATTTTCCTCTAAAATCAGTCTGACCTCATGATTTTTTCCTTTTCTTTCTTTCTTTCTTTCTTTCTTTCTTTCTTTCTTTCTTTCTTTCTTTCTTTCTTTCTTTCTTTCTTTCTTTC
>PVJA010040528.1:0-18456 GCA_004027025.1 Myocastor coypus | reverse complement strand
GCTGGAAGAGCTCTGCAGCTTCAAAGCCTACAGAGAGAAGCCTGGATTTCCAGTAGCTCTGAGCTTCCATGATGTGTAAATGGGGTCCCGCTGACACCCCAAACTCCCACTTCCTGAGTCCAGCACTGAGAGGAAAGAGACTTGCGTTGTCTGTGTCTTAGCTCATGGCGACCTGCAGCCCCTGCGACGCAGCTCATGGGGCCCCACCGCTCTGCCCTCCCGAGGAAACTGACAGCTCCACACAGCTAGAAAATCCCTGCAGCTGCAAGGCCCAGCAGTGGCTGCGCAGGCCAGGCTTCTGCCTTGGTCCGCCCCCGGGCAGAGGCTCCGTGGAGCAGGAGAGCCCTGAGCTGCTGGGCGCCCTGCCTGGGGCTGGGGTAGGCGTTCCCGCGCTGCCCAGCCTGGAGTCCGAAGGCAGCACGAGGGGACCGGAAGAGCCCCTGGCAGTGCACACACAGAGCTCCGCTTTGCCTCCTGGCCAGTGGGCAAAGGCCATGTGACTAAACGGGGACAAGGACACAGGAAACACGTGACAGCGTTTGCTCTTATTACTAAAATAATAACACTGTTTGATTTTTTTCCACTTTTCAGATGAAGAAATTGAGGTTAAGAAAGAGTGACTCATCAAAGGTCTCTGCCAGGCGGATGACACGCACGACCTCCTCCCGGCAGTTCTGCGCACGACCTCCTCCCGGCAGTTCTGCCGCTTCGAAGCCTATAGCATGGGCCTAACACACACAGAGGCTGAGACACACCCACTCCGCAGGGAAGAGACAGCGGGCACACGCTCAGATTCAACAGGAAGCTGCCCAGCCATCACCGTGCTGTCCTGCAGGGGTGCATGCACTGAGGCAGAGGGGGCCTCAGGTCCACACCGCAGAGTTGGGTGCCAAGCCAAGAGATTGTGGCACGTGGCTCCTGGTTCTTTAGGGAGGGGTGCTTCTGGCCAGGCAGGTCTCAGGTGAGGGGGCGAGGGCGGGGAGTGCGGGTGGCGGGGAGGGGTGTCACCCGGGAGTGATCAGCAGGCCCTGCCATCATGCTGTGCCCCCAGCAAACTGGATTCAGACCGGAAATGAGGCGCTTCCTCCGCACGCTGCTAGTTCTGAGAGAATTGAGTCTGCTCCTGGCCAGCTGCTCGCAGGTCCCGGCTCCAGCTGCCCCGCTGGCAGTGCACCTGTGCACCCGAGCAGGGCCTGCTCTCCGTGGACCTCGAGAATGAAGCGCGACGACAGCAGATCCCAGCCCAGGGCCACGCGAGGCCGGCGAGGCCCAAGGGCAGCATCAACATCACGGACAATGGGCCGAGGAGACAGCTCGGCAGTCTAACCGCCTGCCTGGCAGGGCAAGGACCTGGGTTCGATTCTCAACAACATATGCAGTGCTGTTCAGTGAACCACCCCCAGGGGTGGGAGTGCACAGTGCGGCCGGAAACTGGGCGTGGCGGCACACACCTGTAATCCCAGTGCTGGACAGACTGAGACAGGAGGATCACTATGAGTCTGAGCTACATAGTGAGACTCTGTACCAAATAAATAAAGAAATAAAAGATTAAAAAGAAAATTAAACACATGAGAGTGGGGAATTAAGAGTTGTAGCCTTCACCCGACCTAACGTCTAAGGCTGAGAAGACGAGGCTGGGCGCTCCAGGGAAGGCACAGAGGAGAAGAGAGGGCGCACCTCACCTTAGGGCGCAGGGAAGCTCATCTGGAAGCAGGGGCTCTGCCGGGCTTGCAGCACAGAAGCTGCCCGGAAGCTGGGGAGCCCAGCGCAGGAGGAAGGCCTGCAGAAGCTGAGATGTTTTCCTCACAGTTCACCCTGGAGTGCACAACTGTCCAGGCCACGTGTTGAACCAGGGTCTCTGAGTGGGAGAGGGATCGGCTCTGTTCCCCTGACTGTCAGAGCGGCTGGCCACCCCAAGGACAGAAGCTTCCAGAATGATTAACACTACCAGAGGCACTGACTCACAGGCAGTCCTCCCAGGTTACTTGTAGCCCAAGCTGGCCTTGAACTTGTAGTAATCCTCCTGCCTCAGCCTCAGTGATGCCAGGATCCCAGGTGTGCACCACCATCCCCAGCATATGTGGCCTTTTCAAAGTGTTTTGTTACAAAAACAGATGATATTCATGCCATGTTTATCCAGGAATGTAGAAGTGATATGTAAGCACGGTATTCTGTCCACGGGATGAACATAACACTACTACACCTTTGCGGCGGCCGCCTCATCTTCCGCGGCTCAGCATCGTCTTTGTGTAAGGACCCTCTTAATGCACAACTGGGGCTCTCTTCAGGGGATTGGAAGTGACGTGCTTGCCTATGTGTCTGTGGCCCCAGATGTTGTGTGCATGTGCTGATGTGCCTTGTCCGAGGTGGGAAGGGAGGTAGACAGGGCCTCACGGATGCGAGGTCCCCAGCAGGACATGGAGGAGGAGAGTGCTCACAGCAGTGTCCAGGGTCCTGTTTAGCAGCCACCAAGGGCTTGGGAGCTTTTGGAGCTGAGACTTAAGCTGGGGCTCCTTGGGGGCTGGGAGCTGAGCAGGAGGCCAGGCCTCATGGAGGGACGTGGGGAGCTGTGTGGGTCTGGAATCCACGTCCAGGGCTGCACACGGGCCCAGCAGAGCTCACAGCGTCCTCGGTGCTCCGCGCGGTCGCTGCCCGGCGGACAGAGCAGGGGCCTCCACCGCGGCAGGGAGTGGGGAAGTTCAGGACAAAAACCAAACATTTTCTATTTAAAAAGCAAGATGACATAGGACAGTGACACAAGAACGCTATGCGAGGTTCACAGATTTCTCCCTTTGACCTCCCTTCCTCCGGCTCCCAAAATGTACCATAGATGCTGTGAGACGGGAAGAAGCTGGGCGGGGAGGAAAGGCAAAACAAAGGCAGAGCAAAGGAAATATATACTTACGTGTTTATCTGAGGTAGCCACTCTTCATATAGCTACTCTACTAATTGTTATTAGTTCACTGAAAAGAAAGGCTTGTGCCTGTGTTGTCGGATCACGGTTCCCTGCCTGTGTCTTGTCGAATGAGCAACTACTCTGAAGACGGCAATATGCAATGTATGAACGATTGTTACTCTCCTATCTTATTTTGAAATTTTGCACTGTTATTTCTTTCTTTAAAATTTAAGAAGAAAGACAGAGAAAGAAACAAAGAGAAAAAAAGAAAGGAAAGAGAGAGAGAGAGAAAGAAAGAAAGAGAGAGAGAGAGAGAAAGAGAGAAAACTTGACTGCTGTCCTCCAACCCTGGACAGTCTAAAAAAAGTGGCCTGCTCCCGTCAGAGGTTGCACGGACTCAGCCTCCCACGCTTTGCATGGCCCCAGCCATGCCTGGGCTCTCGACCCCGCCTTACCCGCCTCCAGGCCACTCGGGGCTACAGAGCACCCTCTCCTTGCAGCAGGGATTCCCTCTTAGCACCCCTCACAGGTGATCATCAGGTAAGCCAAATGACCCAAGGTGGGGTTGCCCTCTATTAATCAACTTTTAATTTTGTTCATTCCATTTGAGCTGAGAAACGCACATTTCACCCAAGGAAACCCTGCACTGAGCATCTCCAGCAACGTGGGTCCTGACTGCAGCTCATGGGATCGAGGCAGCCAATGACCCCGTGGGCAGGAAGTAAGCAAGCTGGCAGGCGCCTGGGTGTGACTTCTAGTGGCACCTGTGACAAGCTCTGCACACTCTGCAAATGTGTCCCTCTTGGGGGGAGCACGCCGTCTCATGTGAGCTGGGGACCTTAGCCCTGTCCCATCACGATCAGGGACTGAACTTGCTCTGTCCTCCAGAGCAGAGAGCCACCTCGGTGGCCGGGTCTCCTGATTATTGTCTTGCCAAGGAGGACCACATCTACAGGTACGGCAGTGTGCAAAGTTATTTTTGAGTAGCGCAGTACTGTCCAGTCTTTGTTCCTTCTGTACAAAAATGTGTAGAAGGTTCACTGTGCTAACATTCTGATTTAGCCTCCTTGTGTTTTAAAAATTACCTTGCCTCCCAGTGAAATGAAAAGATACTCACACGTTTTCTAGGATTTAATCAAATAATAGCTGGGAAACGAGTCTGTTGCTTGCCTAATACGCGATACACTCTGCACTCTAATACTTCAGCAGAAGTCACAGAGCGATGGCACAACAAAGGAACAGGTGAGAAGGGCCAGGCTGCTGTGCGGATACCGACCCACCCGCCTCCCCGCTGGCAGGACACCTTGGAACCTGGGAGCTGGGAATTGCAGAACTAGAGAGGACCCAGCTGTGATGATACAGTGCAGTTGTCTGCCGTGAGGAAGGGTCAGCTGCTCGACACAGCCACTTCAGTGTCACAGGCAAACCTTGTCTGGCCACACCCCAGCCCTGGCAACTGAAACTGTACTGGGCATGCGTCACAGTTTTTGGATGCCCTGACCCTTTGAAACCTCAAGCTTCTCCATTCTTTGCTTGTGCCGGAGCTGCTGAGCTCTACTGAGGAACATAGTACATGAAGGCGGCGAGCGAGGCGTACTTCTGGGGTGGCCTTGGCTGGATGCGGGAGGAGGCAGCAAGTAGAGAAAGGAAGGTAACAAAACCCGAGCTCACAGCCAGATGGGGCAGGGCCCTTTCCACAGGCACCATCAGACTCCACGTTCCTGTGGACCTCCTGGGGAAAAGGTGCTCTGCACTGGCAGAGACGGACACCATACGGCGGATCTGCAGTGGAGGCCAGGACCAGCACAGCTTTGGGGTGCTGGGTTTCACCCGCTCTCTGCTGTCCTCGGCTAGGGGATGTCCTTTGGGGAGCAGCCATTTGCTCTTGATCAGTACAGGTTTCTTTTAGCTCACTTTCATCTGCAGAATCCCACTTGATCTTGTTGCTGTCATTGGCTTTTTATAACGGGATGAACAGCCTGGCTCTCTTGCAGTCCTGAGAGTGTTGAGGTACGGAGCCACGACTGAGCACACTGCTTTCTGTTTCATGATTCAGTGCTCATTAGATCTATGACTGCGAAGCCACAGTAATACATTATTAAATGTTAAAGTTCTAGAGGAGCAAGCTGTTGCCTCCTTCACAGGCACAATGGGTCGATGGTGGCACATTATCCTTAGATTCTTATGAATGTCACATATACATCACACTAGGAAATAGGGCTGCAGCTGACTGATCTCCATTTCCTCTCAAAGAGCTTCACTATCATGACATATTGCAGTCTGAAGATGGGAGAAGTACAGATGTATTTTCTGTGAAAACAGCCTCGCATGAGCGAAGCATTACTCAAGTAGGAAGTGCCATCGTTGCTGGCGTGACCAGTTGCTCAACACGCACGTTAGGACCACTTGGCGCTTTGCACCATCTCCTGTGGGCTTTCTTCTCCCTCCTTTGATCATTTTGCTGCCCTCATAATTTGATATCTCATTCACGCTCTCCTGTCTGCAAACTTGCTTAGTGCAAAGCTTTGCAGAAAACAACATCTCTTATTTGACCATGAACTTTCGATGATCTAGTTAGCACTGCTGTCAAGCTTCCCGCCGTCTTTTTGAAGAGCAGGAGTTGGCCATTCCGCCCTCTGGCCAGCATCGGTGGGGCTACTGCGTTAGCAAGAGCCATCACACTGCCTGACGGCTGTCACCAGTGAAAATCCATTAATTTACACACATTTTCCACTGTTTGGCATCTACCATGATAACTCTTTTCTCTTCCAAGTGGCTCTTGTTTGCATTTAACACTTGGGTTAATTTTCATCAGAGTTTAAATTTAGCCATCGGTTATTTCAGAGGACCTGTCAACCGACATATGGAGGGGGGGGGGGATCCTTCTGAATTTATAATAAAGTGGAATCTGTTGAATGTGAAGCAAAAACTAACTGCAATCTCTGGTGGCCCCGGCGGGGACAGCAGGGTCAGGGGAGAACTGCAGAGTGGATTAGCTGCGCTATTCACCAGAGCCGCATCTGGACGCCTCCCGTGCTTCCTAGTAGATCAAAAAATGATGGAAAGACACAGTTCAATTTGTCCCCCTTTTATAAAGGATAATTAACCTGTCAGTCTTGCTACTTTAACAACTTCATTAAACTCGAGGCAGAATGGGTTCTGAGAAGTCCTGTCTTTATCCAAAAGGAGCGCAGGGCACTTCTGTAAATGGGGGGAGGAGAAAGAAAACGTATCCACAAGCACCCCGAGAATGCGGTCTGCTGCCTGAGAAATGGAACATGCTTCTTCCAATTATGTAATAATCCTGCCTCCACTACAACCTGCTCAAAGTAATTTTCTTATTTCGGAAGGCAGAGGAAATAGTGTCACAGCCCAGCTAGGTCTGAAAAACACACCATTTAAAAATTGAGGTTATAGGGCTTTGAATGCTGTTGGCCCAAGCTGTTTAACACCTGGAGGGATGACTGCTGCGGGTGAGCAGCTTTCCACAACTAATAAGCAGAAAGGAGATCCGGGCTCCCCCGTGGCAGACCCACACAGGTGCCCACTGTGTGTGCTGGGTGGCAGAGCTTCGCCCCTGGTGGTCTGTAGACCTCAGAGTATGTCCATGTGGGAGAAAAGAGACTTAAGCCAATTGGGGTGCTTGAAATATTAACTAATTATGGCCTTAGGTATGCCACTTATATCATACTGTACTTCCATATTTCTATGAACATAGCTACATATGTATGTAATACAGATTTAAATATTGCATCTATGTGTAATATTTATGCAATAGTTTAATTAAGACCGTACCCCTTTAGAAATTCTATTCGGTATAAATGAGCATCCATGGATAGTAGAAAGAAAATAATAATAAAATAGTTCTCAAACTTAAAAAATTATGTTGCATCCTTTCAGAGCGGAATTGGTGTTATGAGGATGCTCATTCTGTCCTATTATGCCGTGTTCCATTAGGACAGAATAATATTTAATCATCATAAATAATAAAAATTGCAAGTACCTATCATCAGGGTAAAATGTAACATTCTTGTCGAGTTAGTCAAGAATTCTGAGTATGTTCATATAATTGCCCAAGACAGGCCAAAACAATTTTTTAAAATCATCTTGAATAATTGAAGCTTTTTTGTTAAAAAAAAATATTTTGCATAAGAATTATTTAAATATTTTACAAAGTTAACGTTAGCCCTTTAAAGTTTATGATCCTTAAACATATTCAATTTATGATTTTAGAAAATGTAACTTGAAAATTCCTCCCAGTGTCTCTCTTTTGTTAATTCGTTCCATTTTGTTTTGCTTTTGCAGAACCAGGGATTGAACTCAGGACCTTGCCCTTACCAGGCAAGCACTTATTCCACGAGCTATCTTCCCAGTCCTTGTTAATTTGTTAATATCCAAAGGAAAGCAAGAATAAAGAAACAGACTCTTAAATACAATGGATACCACCTCAGTAAAAATTAAAAAAAAATCTCCAAATTTTGTTACAAGTGATTGTTTGAGTTGAGAATGATGGCGTTATTCACACCTGGTTTATTGGGTGAGCAAATCTGAATTCTTGTCTTTGTTATTACTTTTTTTGGGGGGGATATGATTTCTTATATCCACTGAAGTAAGTCCATTACTAGGCAGCTATTTGATACTGAGAATTACAGGTATTCTTTTTCATATTTTGGAGAAAGAAAATTGCCTGATTTCTTAGAGACATTTTTTATTTCAAATTCAAAGACGAGCTTTATCATATTAAGTAAAGGATTTCTGTTTAGCTCACCTAGTTAAGGATCGTATTTATGGCCAAGAAGATGTTTTTGCTGTGGTAGTTGGAAAGAGAGCTGGCCCGTGATCATCTCCAAAGCGACTGCTTCCTGTTCCTGGGCCTGCCTGCCCGGCTCTGCAGTCACCCGGTAATTGCGGTGGCGCGGCTCAGGTTGGCCTGTCTTGAGCCCTGTCTGCACCCACTGGGGCCGATGAGTTCTGAGCTTGATCAGCCCTTCACCTCCCGCAGGATGGTAAAAATGGAACTGGGATTCAGGCTGGCAGCTGTTCTTGCCACCGGCGTTTGTCCAAGTGGCCCGTGATCTCAGGAGCCGCGGTGCCAGACAGCACGCCACGAGGGCTTCCGCACGGCAGTGACAGCCCAGCTTTTCATAGATAGCACTTGGCATGCTTGCTTGCTGTGTCTTTTACAGGAAAAGACCCAAGGGCCATGGAGACTAGCAGCCATGTCACCCTTTCCAGCTGGCCCGGCACCAGGGGCACTGTAGACTGAAGAATAAAGGACTCTGATCCTGTCTGCGCTAATGTTGGGAGACTGGAAATGTTAAGAAGGAAAGCGGCAGCAGTCAGAGCTTATTGGACGTCCCCTGTGCAGAAATGAAATGCAACAGGGGCGCAGGCGACGGGCTGGGTAGAAGAATTCCACGGCGGCATCCTGAGCTGGGCTCACTTTTCCTGCGCTGCTGCGAGCAGGGGCAACTGGAACTCAGCTGTCAGATCCCTGATAAGAGAGCCCAGGCAGGAAGCAACAGGACTTATGGAAGTGTGGGTGCGTGAGGCAGTCTGCTTGCATAATTTGGAATTTCCTTGTGACTGACTCCGACTGCAACTTGAATGAGCCAAGTGGTGTTTAGGTCATCTTCGTACCGTTTGCTTGTCCCTAATGTGACAATAACAGAACACATTTTTTAGAAAGCGAGCTCAGCCATGTGAGTAGCTTGCATTGCTGGGTAAGCCTGGGGGAAGAAGCCCCATTTCCCATTGTAACAAAATTCTGAGGTTGCCTCGTCATTTCACGAGCGAGGGTCAGGCTGCCTTTTGTTCAAAGAGAGCATGCTTGCATAGTGATCCCCAGTGGGCACCCAGAGTCTCCTCAGGAGCCTACAGTGACCGAAGGAGCCTCAGTACAACGAGGTCTCCCTGGACAGAGCTAAGTGAAGCTCTCTGCAAAGAGCGTACAATCCTGACGTTAAGATCTGCTTCTCACTCTTTGCGACCATGTTGGTAATCAGGACGCAAGCAGGAGATTTAGCAGAAAGTCCCGAGGTGTTTATAACAAAGAGAAACCTCTTGTCTACATTCCATCATTTTCTTCTTCCAAGTTATCTCGGCTGTTACCACTATGGCCAAGAGAGTGGAGCTGTGAGACTCCGGGGAGTAGCTCAAGTGAGGATGCATGGGACTCATCATGCGCTTGTTTAAAGGCACGATCCTTTATGTTTGTGTGACTACACAAAGCTCCAAGGCACGCAGGGAGCGCAGACAGAAATCAGGGTCTCTCTGTGAACGTGACAGCGAAAATGCCCGCACTGCTCATTCTGCATGTTTTACTTTTAGTAACTGAAGTGCTCCGAACTGGACCACAGCTCTCCCATGCTCTTAAGGTTTACGAAGGTGCTGAAGGATGCCTTTCCTTTACGGAGCTGGAGTTTATGGTGTAGCTTAAGCATTAGGTCCCGGGGGCAGAGAGAAGCAGACGCTTCATAGCAAAACCAAGGGATAACTCACCCAACCTAGTTTTGAGTCACTTTAAACGGTTATGTAACAATTTACATGTTAGGCGGCCCATAGATTTTGAAATAAGCATTTGTGCAGAAGGACCTGCTTTAATGACCCCGTTATGTCCCTGTGACTGCATTATTAATTTTGCATAACCCTTACACGCAGTACTTGATGTTTAACAATATAAAACTACACTACTGAATGGTAGAATACAATCAGCAAAAATGACAGTATTGCATAAATAGGGTATACTGTACAGAAAGAGATCCTAAGGCTTGAGAAACAAGTTGTACAGTACTGCGCTCACAAAGCAGGCAGTTGAGGAAGGCCGCTCATCAAAGAATAACTGTACAGCTCCCGGAGACAGCAATCTAAAGGTCTCTTACGGCTAGCAAAAGTGAAAATAGGTGACTTTGCACTGGGCTGGCAAGATAGCTCAGCGGTCTAGAGTGCCTGTTTAGGCAAGCTTAGGCAACTGCAGGGACTGCAGTTGGATCCCAAGCACCACATGCTGAGCCAGCCCACCCCCAGGGCAGGCTGAGTTGGCCATAACATACATACATACATACACACATACATACATACATACAGTAAAACGAATTTTTTAAAAAAGATAACTTTGCACTTGTGATTTAATTCATAGGCCCTCACAGCTTAGCTTAGTTACAATGTAGATTTTTCAAGTCTCTACACTCACCTTGGTTCTTTTTGCTTTATTTCGGACAAATCACCTAAATTTCATGTGGCCTTTTTGGGGGAGGGTACGGATTTTAGATTCTCACCTTCCCAGTCTCCTTTCTGTAACTACTTCACAATCATTGTCTTTTTCCCACGGGGAAGCACCATGGGGCATCCTAGTTAACTGAATGTTGAACATGAATAGGCACCGCTGTCCTCGAGGGGCTGGCTATCGGCATCCCCTGGGAGGCCGCCACTGATTAGTGGCCCGGTGACCATCCCTCCTCTCTGTGGCCTTGGAGAGCAAGAGCAGGCCACTCCCCGTGTGTCCAGAGGCACGCTCCATCCTGCTAGCCACCACTTCCCATCAGCGGCATCCTCTCCCCCAGTCAAGCGCACAGAGTGCAGGCTGAGCAGCTCCGGTCCAGCAGGCTCCCGGGAGGCCCCGTGGGATCTGAAGCCCTGTCGCCCCTGCAGTCAGGGAGGCAGGACCATGATCATTTCCCAAAAAAAGAATGGCTGGAAGCCCAGCAACAGCGAAGCACTCGCCCCAGGGAGCTAAGTCTTCAGTGAAGAGCTCTGAATCTGAAGACAGGGCTTTCGGATTCCATATGCAGAGGCGTTTCTGTCTGCACATGTCAAATCCAGCACAGACTGGTTTCTCCTCTCACTAGCATGGAGACTTTGTGAGGTGGTCAGTTCTTCATGCTCTTCTGCAGGTAGACTGCCAACATTTGCAAAATTCAACCACTTTGTCTTAAGCATCCAGTCTATCTCTGAGGATTTTTTTTTTTTTTTTTTGTATTTAATACAGGGTCTACAGGGTCTCATCAAGGAATAACTATATAGCCCCTGGAGATAGCAATCTAAAGGTATCTCATGGCTCATACACAGATCTGACTCATCGTGATCCTCCTGTTTTCAGCCTCCTAAGCGCTGGGATTACAGGCACACGCCACCACACCCAGTCTCATTCGCTGTATCAGTGCACTCCAGGGATGGGACCGGCAGAGCAGGAATCGAACCGTCTCTGAGGATTTCATCTCACTCAGTGCTGCATCTCCAATGCCTGAGTTACACTGGACTCTCAGATCCATGGTAGAGGAGTAGGCCAGGGAAGGGTCAGGGGCTGCTGACAGAAGGAGACATAGGTTTGCAAGGGCAAAGCTTCAGCAGTAGAAAGCCCCTGACATTACTATGTTTTCCACTTAAGTGATAGGAACTTTAAAATAAAGAATAACTTTCCTGCACAGCCATAATCGTGGGTGCACACGGACCATGAGATTTAGTAGCAGTCTTTGTGGCCGGCAGAGTTTTTTGTTTGCTGTTCTGAATCATTCATATTAGATCAGTTTCTCTCAGTGATACGGCTCCTTTAAGGTAGTTCCTTCAGGACAGCTTGCCAGGCTTAGCTTCCCAGGGGCCTGTCTCCTTTGTGGGATCCTGAGGGTGCAGTTCCCACAGTTTCCAGCACAGAGGTCACACCAGATGGGCCAGCCTTTGCCTCTGCTTGGGGACAGAGCAACACGTGTATCATAACCAAGGAGAGTAGCAAATAACGCAGTGCTTGCTCTGGTGGGATGAGCTCTCTCTCCCCTGAAGATGTTGCAAAACCTATGAATGTGACCACAGATGTGGTCAAGGACCACAATATCACTGGCCCAACATAACTGTTGTCCTTCTAAGAAAAGGAACCACAAACATGAACCAGACGCGCATGAAGGGAGAAGCACCCAAAGATGAAGGCAAAAGGTGCTCCCTGAAAGCCAAGGTCACCAGCCTCACCAGCAGGCTCTGGAGGGTGGGACAGAGGCCTAGAACGGACTCCCTCCCAGCGCTTGGTAGGAATCAGCTCAAGTGACATCCTGACCTCGCACTTCTCACCTGTAATGCATTTCTGACCATACATTTCTGCTATCTAAGCAGCTAAGTTTGTGTTACGATAGCCCTAGGAAATTAGTACGTCCAGGTTGCCGTAAGACAATAGCTTCTTATTAATGGTGTCTGCCTCTACTTACGAGGAGAAGGAAGAGGTTAATGTGTTTGTGTTTATTTCCTCTTTTGGTCAAAAGACATAAATGTCTATGTCACCATGCACAAAGATGTATTAATTTTAGAATTAAAATAGAGTTAGTCTAACATGTTATCCCCCAAGCGCCACACCGATAGGCTGTACGCTGGTGACAGTGAGTGGCAGAGTATTGGTTAGCAATGCTGGGGAGAGTGGCGGGAGGCGCAGGGCACCAAGTGCATGGAGGCTGAGCTCCCTTCTTCCGTTTCAGCAAAACCACTCCAGCTCTAGTGGTTTCAGACAGTTAGCTTCCTATCTAAGATTCCGCAGGAAAATGACTAAAACGTAAAGAAAGACTATCACTGCATTGACATTGCTTTCAGACATGACCTTTCACTTTCCCATATGCCTACTCTGCAATAGGTACTTATAAATAAGCTGAAATCAGTGGGGAATTTTTCTGATCGCACATATCACAGTATGCCCAAAGCTCACCACTCAGATGTTTAAACATGGCCAAATTCACTGCTGTGGTTGAGACACAGAGAATCCCACACTCCCACCCTAAATCTCCTGGGCTCATGGGGAGGTTTTGGGGGAGGTGCCTGGGGGTGTCTTAGTCATCTGCGGATGAGTTCACGGCTAAACATGGTCCTGGGAGACGCAGACTGGCTGTGGGAGGAGTCTCCAGGGCGTGGCCTGGAGCGTCTGTGGCTTTCCTGCTCCCTGTCAGCCAAACAGAACATCATGCTCTTCAAATTGTGGGTGTTGGGCACCTTGTCTGGCAGTGAAAAATCAAGACATTCCCTGAGGAAGCAATAACTTTGATAACGGTAACTTTTCTGACTGAATGTAAGCCTCTTGGAAGAATCAGTTTAATTTGCTGGCGTATTTCTCCTTTGTGTTGAAGAATGAAAAGTCCCACAACCCTCAGCCTGCTCTTGAGAGTCTCCTGCTCCTTCCCATAATCCTTCTTGGGAAGGTGCAGATGGAGCTCAGTAGAACTCTTGCCTGGGATGCACAAGGATCACTGCATCGATCAACCAATCAGCCTTGCTAATACGTTGTTTTCCTCTTTGCAGTTTTAGAGCAGGGTTGTCTCTCTACAGCCATCTGTCCTCACAAGTGTGAGGTCAGTTCCTGCTGGTCAGTGATGCTCAGCTGAGCCATAAGACAGTGGAATAGATGCTCACGGTGACCGGGGGCTCTGGTGTCCCGGCCTGTCTTGTGGAGGGGCACAACAACACCAGCCACTGTGCAATGTTGCCGCTACGTGATGCAACCTTTGTGTACAGATTCATGCAAGACTTGGGGTAAATTGGTCTGTTTCCACACACGGGCCTCCCAGGCAAGGCCGAGGGCTCTCTGTTCTGATCATCTGAACTGGCCTCTCTCATCACTTCAGAACTCGACCCTCAGCCCAAACTGGGTCTCCTCCCTCCACGACCCTTAGCCCCTCCTGCTTCTGTGTATGCACATGGGCCCATCCTTATCCAAGCCTACAGAACCATCATAAAACTTTTTCCATTTTAAAATATACTTTTTGTATGCTTGTATGTTACATCACTATGTGAACCAGAATGAGGAACTTCATATTTAAAGAATCTGTGAAAAATGTTTTCCTAAAAGTTGGTTAGTCATTGTCTTTTGTATGCTTTGTAAATTTCTGTCTTTGTAATGAAACACAAGTCTAAAATAAGACAGTACGGAAAATAACAAAATAAAATAAAGTATCACCCCAAATTCCTTAAAATTGACCCAAACCTCTTTATCACCATTGTTTTCTCTGCAGAAGTCAAAGGTAGCTAGGTATGATGGCACAAGCTGGCACTGCCTGTGGTTTGGGAGGCTGAGGCTGGAAGTTGAAACAATTCAAGCCCAGTCTGCATGGCTTAATGACTTAGCAAAACCCTGCCTCAAAATAAAACAAAAAGTGACCTGCATGTAACTCAGTGTAAAGGCCCAGGGTTTCAATCCCAAGTATGACAAAAACTCAAAAGAAGGAAAGAAAAAAAAAAAAAAAAGGTAAATGCTTGGCTTGTCCCCTGTAGCCAAGAAGGGCAGAAGGGTGCCATTCTGAATGAGGCTGGCATGTGCTCTCTGGCCCTCTTTCCGCGGCTAGAATGTTCTCAGACTTTACAGGTGCACTCCTGGATGGTCCTACAGCTTCTCGGTTCTTTCTCACAGTATTGTAGAGGTCTCTCTGCTTTCCCCAGTCAGACCACAGATTACCTGAAGGCCCAGATCCTTTAATCAGGGTTCTTCATAAGACGAACAGTACTGAACACATATTAACAAACGTCCTCAAAGACAAAACGGGATTAAATTAACTGAGTTCTATATCATCCACAAACACAAAAAGCACATCTGTCATCTGGGGAGAATTTCTGCTTCAGAAGCAATAGCTGCGATGACAGTAAAGTCAATTGTAGTGGCTATTCTTGACAGGATCATCAGGATGGCATTGATGACAACATCAGGACGCCGTGTGCTCTTAAGCTCCTACCACAAACCACTCCTTCAGACCTGGGGCTGCTAATCAATCACTCACTTCTGACACCAGTCATGCAGCAGAGGAGTTCTGGATGAAAAACTAGGAAAATCTTTAAGGTTGAAAAATGGGTCCAACGTAAACCTTGTTCTACTCTGGGCAATAAATAGGAATTTTTTAAATACTTGTTATAAATGAATGAAACACTATAAAGCTCTAAGTGGCGAACACATGGCATTCACATCAGTAAGCCAAAGGTTCCCAGTTCTCTTGTTTTTTTTTTTTTGTATTTTTATAAGAAAATAACAAAAAATCAAATAGTCTTTGAATAACTCTCTGAGAACTACAGCCATTTTTCTTCAGTTATATCAGAATCCATTCACCCCCTTAGGAAGACAAATCAAATTACAGACTCTTTTAATACTTGAGCAACGAACACTGACCAAGGCAGAACGGAAGTCGGCATGGACCCTGTTCTCTGAGATCCCAGCCCCTTCATTACTCCCTTTCCTGATCAATTAAGAGATAAAGTAACATCTCTCTCATCCTCGGCACCTGAAGGGTTTCACACTGCTCCCTGTGCTGAATCCACATGCTGGGTAAGGCCCGGGTTATCCACCAGTTTCTTAATTCACTGTGACCTTTTCTAAAGTCCTCTTTTTCACATTCTGTGTTTCCTCTTCGCCAACTTTATCTTCCCCGGTTATTTTCCAATCTGAAAAAGAGAATTCTGCGTCTTTCGAGAGCAGCTGCGGCCCATGTCTTATTCATCGCATGCCACCAGTCCACCTCTCGGAGATCACATAGGTAATGGGGCATTTGGGATTTCTGGAATGAAACGAGCTGCACACCCTTCCCCTCACCCCAGGATCTGCTCCGCATCCAGATATTGTGCTCCATGCACTCTTGTCCATATGGGGCCAGCAGGAGCTCCTTCCTGTATTTCCTGTGCTCAACCTGACCTTGCCAGGGAGAATCCCTGGGTCCTCAAGGCAGAAGAGCTCATTCTTTGTCCCCACAAAGCCACAAGAGGCTGACAATGCTTCAGTCCACATTAAGGGCAGAGTAATAGGTAATGGAGCAAAGGTAACTAGATTTCTAAGCTAGTCATTTTTACCATAGTCAGTCTAGGAAAGTATTACCTGCCTGTGTGTCTGTGTGTGTACGCACACAGACACACAGACACACACACAGACACACACACACACACACACACACACACACACACGCACACACACATGCATGCACCATGCCTCAGGCAGGTTTACAGGTCCTTAACGTCCAGGAAGTCACCCTTTGTGTTTGACGGACTTAGTGCACACTTTCTTGCGCTTAGCCAGGCCAATGTTCCCTTCCTGGGTCAAGAAAGGAAGCAAAAGCAAGAGGCAGTAGCCCTGTCCCTAGTGTGGGGAATGCAGAGGCGCACCTGGTGTGAGCTGCATTTCCGAGGCTTCCCAGCCTTTGGGGGAAGGTAAAGGGCCTTGTCGAAAACACCGCCGCAAGCAGATGGGCCCCGGAACCATCTGCCATGAAGCAACCGAATGCTCAATGATGCATCGCAGAATTATTTAGCTCTCAAAGAACCCGAAAGTAGTTACTAATGATGGCATCTGCACCAAGAGCAAACAGCCTATTTATATATGATCTATGACTTCAGAAACTGTTCAGAGACCCCTGCTTCTTAAAGAAGCAGCAGCTCGTAATGCCTAATGGAAACTCCTGAAGTATAATCTCAAAACTAGGACCTCATTTTCTTCTTTGGATTAAATGAACCTTTTGTTGAATATAAAGCTTTCTTGTTTCTCTCAGACAGTTTAGCTGACTAACATAGTTGGATCTAATTTTAAACTAACAAGAAATAAATATATCTTTAATTTCCCAAAATCACATCTTCTGGACAACCTAACTTCTATATAAGTGCATCATCTTTTCTGAAATAAAGTCTTTGTACCATGGAAAAGATAAGCTTCATGAATATTTTTAAACTATTGTAGTAAGAATAAAAAAGGTAGCTACTCATAAAAAACAATCAATATTTAGGGTGTATTTTCCTTCGGTTGCTTCTATGTTGGTTACAGAGTAAGCCACTCAATTCTATAATACTTGCAACAGCGTATGTATTCTACTAGAAACTTAGTTTTTGTGATATACAGCTGCTAATACGTTCCTTTTATTCATGGTCCTCTAGAAATACTAAAAGTCCAGTGTGGCACAGCGATATGATAGAATGCTACTCAAAATCACACAGAAAAACTTACCACTATACTCAACCATGTGGATGAATCTCAAATGCACCATGTTAAGTAGAGGAAGCCAGACCTAAAAGCTATACACTATGGGGTTGCATTTGTATGAACTTCTAAAAAGGGCAAAACAACAGGTCGGTGGTATTTAGGTGTTGAGGGCTAAGAAAGGAACAATGCGATGCATTTTTCGGACTGTGATGGAATTGCTCTGCATCTTGCTTCTTATAGGACCCTAGGCATTCATGAAAGGCACAAGATGGAATAGCAGAAAGAGCAAAGGTATACGGAGATAGAGACAGGCAGCTAACTTCACGAAGAAGTATTGAAATAACATTAAAAAGTAAGGGTCATAGAAGTTATGAGGTCTAAGTTTTATATTTTTATTTTCATTTTTATTGGTCCATGTTTGAATTCCCGCTTATCACAGGGAATCAGTACAGGTGTGTAACACCCCAATTCGTCTTCATCCCCTCCCCTACCTATCTTCCCTTCCCTCCAACCCTTGGGCCCTTCCCATTAGCATGAGTTTTACATTTGCTGAAGCAACTGTATTTATATGTCCCATGCCCGGCCGTTAAGTGCCTTGGTACCCCAGGCACTGGCAGATCCCAGGGACAGAGCAGGAAGCAGACCAGAGCCCCAGGGCAGGGCCATCCATCCACAGTGGGGAGACCGGGAGATGTCAAGGAGGGCTCAAATTAGGGACAGACTGGTTGGAGAAATGAGCCTTCTGTGGACCAGGGTGGAGAGGGCCACAGAAGACCAAGTTGGAATGAGAGGTCAGAGCTGGAAATTCCGAGTTCCCCTTTGCACTGGTTACATATCAAGTGTGGACTTCCGATGGAGATAGCCTGCAAAGGAGTGGGAATTCGGAGGGACCCCCAGGGTGGTGATAAATTCAAAAGCCGTCATTGTATTACTGACATTTAAAGTTCTTAGACTCATTCACATCCCCTTTCCAAGCAAGGATGCTTGTGACCCACCAGCGTATCCAAAGGGTCACACCTTTGGGTAGGGAAGAACAGCTCTAGGCTTTGGTGTGCCCTGCCACCCCAGGAATCACAGAGCATAAAAGAACTTTTCTGTGCACTTGATGTGAGTGTGGGAGCTCAGCTGAGAAACGATAGGCCTGTAGAGCCTGCTTCTCCTTCTACCTCCTCTCCAGAGAACTTCCCTGTGGGAAGGTTCCCGCAGTGCCACCATGACCTGGTGGCCTGCACAGTGTGTCATGCATGAACTTTCAGCATCTATAGCCCATGTGCATCCTGAAGGAATGTCCACCTTCAGACAGCTATTCTCAGAATTACAAGTAAAAAACAGAAAGAGAACTTGAAGTGCCACTGACTCGGGCTGTGTGTAAGACACGCACGCACACGAATGACATATTTGAAGGGGAAAAAGCAGCTTTTGAAGTCTTCAGCTTGCAAGAACTTTCCAGGCTTAATTCACTCACACACCAGACACGTCTATAAAGGATAGTTAGGAAATTATGTTTTATATTAGCCTCAAGTAAGACTCTAAAGAAAGTATTAATTTAGCCATCAGATATATAGAAAACATTCTTCATTGAACGAGACATTAGCATTTCTCCTGAGCTTATTGGATGAACCTGACAAATGTTTTGCACAGTTTGAAAGCA
>PVJA010040527.1:0-18466 GCA_004027025.1 Myocastor coypus | reverse complement strand
TTTTTTTAACTCATTATGAGAATGGAGAAACATGTGCACACATATGCAGAGGCTAATAACTTTATACAAAAACCGCTTTCAAATGGAAAATGATTGAGAATGACACTGTAATATGGGATAACATCTGGAGCATGGAAATTAGAATGTGATAATGAAACTACATGAGAGAACTAATTTGAGGATTGTAGGGTGCCACATGTGAAGCAGGACCCATGCTGTATCTGCCCTTTCTCATTTCCTTTCTCATAAAGCCTCGCAGAACAATTCCTTTGAACTCATAAAGGTGAGATTGATACCAAAATCATCCTTGCTCTTCTCCTCTAAGATGCAAAATGCTGCATATTTTTCTGTTTTTTTTTATTCTAACGTTAGCATGTAATATGATAACATGGCTTAATTTCTATTATGTCTAAATTTATTTTATTTTTAAGTTGACAAAAATTTTATTTATTATGAATAATATATTACCTTGAAATACACATAAGTTGTAGACCATTTAAATTTAATTTGCATAAATATTATCTCTTCTAGTTGTAATTTTGTGGGGAGAAACAGTCCTTAGTGTATTTCAAAAATATATTGTCATTAACTATATTCAACTTTTCATATAATAGATTTCATCAATCTAGTCTTCCTATTGATCTACCATTTTGTCTCCTTTGACCAACATCTCTGCTGTTCCATCTAAACCAGTGGTTCTCAACCTTTCTAATGCTGTGATCCCACAATACAGTTCCTCATGTTGCGGTGACCCCAAACCAAAAAATAATTTTGGTGGCTACTTTAAAACTGTAATTCCAAATAAATAACATTTTCTGATGGCTTTAGGCGATCCCTGTGTTTTGGTCATTCGAGCCCCCCTCATGCTCGCGACCCACAGGTTGAGAACCACTGAAACATTCCAGTCTGTAGTATCTACTATTTTTATTCTATCTTTCTATAAGATTTTAAAAACAGGTGCTAATGTATGAGAGATAGGTCTGGAATACAAAACATCAGAAAGAATTAAATGAGAATGACTCACCTCTTTCAAGGGAATATCATGTGTTCAGCTATAGGAAACAGAGTAACATTCTCATTGTCCACCTCAGTAATTCTCGTCCTCCTAGTAACTCATTTATTTTGTCATTGTTTGTTCTAAATTACACTTATTTTCTCCTGAAAAAAGTACAGTGATGTCTCACTATCATAATTATCACATAATCCCAAGTAGAGATTGAAATGCTTTCAGATTTTCTCTCTAGAAAAAGGAATACACGCTTCTGAATTCAGACCACCTGATATTTTTAAAAGATTAAGGACAGGCCTTAGTCTTCAAGTCTATGCAAGGTACTTCTTACTCTAAATAATGTCCTCAGAACTTAAAAAAACCACAAACAGAGATGTGCAAAACTAAGTGGATTCAACCTTGAGAATTTGAATTCCTAATTCAAAGTTCTCTTTCCCCTTCTCTAAAGGAAGTACAGTTCATTTTTAATTCTTTAACTGATAACATGATTGTTTTCATATCTGTAAAATAGCAGGGATCTGTTCATTTTAGAGCTTATTTTTCTTAACTGGGCCTAAAGAGGTCACTGGAATTTAAATTGCTGGCCTTATGAGTTTTTTAGAATATGCACAATAAAATATCATCAATTCATTTCTGAAGAGTCAATCTTCCCTCTAAAAGAGTAAAGGAATTTATTACCAGTGCTGTAAACAAACAAAATTATTCTCTAAACTAGAAATCTATGGAGTAAATTATGAGAAAATCATTATACCACCTCATAGATTTGTCCTACATAGGTGGAAGTAATCGCATATTAAGATTAGTCCACTTAAAATTAGTCAGGTGAAAATAAGTAACACACAAGGCTTGATATATCCCAGTAAATTGGTAAGTCATCTGAATCTATCCTTGGTTACTGAAATTGTGCACTGTGTATAAAGCATTATTTCATTGTTTATAAACATTGTCTAGATTTGTGTTTAGTTAAAATACATCTAGATGAAAGAATATAATGTAATTCAAACATAGGTTAAAATCAAAACAATCAAATGTTAGATCAACTTTTATGTCACACTACTCAGCAAAAACACTTAACTTACTAGCTTTTTGAAAAAGAAAAGTTTCTTGCAAGAGAGAGAGAGAGACCTGATAATTGAAAAACGAAGATAATACATTCACTTTAATCAGCACTGAAAGTTCAGGAAGTTATGAATTGGGCTTTTAACTCACATAGAAAGTAATTTTAGTCGCTAAAGTATCTTGAAAGACAGAAGAAAATGGTCTATGTGGAGGGCTATCAGAGAACAAATATAAGAGTTATTTAAAAAGTACATCATGAAACAAGACAAACAGTGATACGTGAAACTGTAAACTAGATTTTGGTAATAGAGAAACTGCCATAACATTCATCATGGGACTTAGAATACAACTGGAAAGGAATCCTTTTGATTAAAAATAGTTTGTCGTCTAACTTTCAGTCTCATCTAGTTTCCAGTCGCTTGCAAATCCCACCTAAACACAGAATCTCTTTCCTTGCTTTTTGTTTTCTATTCTTTTTCTGCTTTTAAAAGGATTTTAGCTTAGACTCAAAACAATAAAAAGTTTAAGTCCGTAAGATATTTGGGAATGTTTTTATATAAAAATGTCACTGTAGTTTGTAATCAGTGAGATCCTGCCCCAGATAGTTGAGGCTTAATAACTAGGATTTAAAAATAAAGAAATAAATGTCCACTTTCCACTCAGGATGTAGAAAGCTAGAAATAAAATTATTCCCAGCTTTACAATAACAGAAAAAGGGCATGCCCTAAATTCATGTTCCCTCTTGAATTCATTGGAGAGCTCAAGGCAAAAAGTCAGTAATGTATCCAGAAATCAAAGGACAGATGGCAAGATAAAAAAAGTGGCAGATAGCTTCCTGTAGGTAAAGATGGTTGGTATGTACCTGCTTGCAGAAAACAAACTCACCCAGCCAGATGCATGAGTGAGTTAATGAGTTAATTAGGCACCATGTTGACTGGTAGGAGGATGTGTAGTATATGTGGGTCTTCATCACTTCTACAAGCAAACACACACACACACACACACACACACACACACATAATGACAAAGATGGTAGGTGAAAAAGAACTTTGGGTAAATTTCTTTCATAATGCAGCACTAGGACAGGGAAAGAGCAGTCTGTACAGAACAAATGAAACCCACTGCAATCCTATTCTCTACCTCCAGGATAAAAATAAAAGCTATCTTTGGAAAAAGGAAAACTAGCACAACCACCTCCTTTTGAGTATTAGCTCATAGCCATTGCAAGTGGGGTCATGGGAAAGAAAAATTCTCCCAAAAGGAAAAGAATATTTTCTGTGTATAATCACAGTTAAGAAGCAACAGGAATAGAAGCTCCTGTTCCCTAAATACAGAGTAGTCATGCTTGCATAAACTGATATATTGCAAGAGCAACCAAAAAATCGCCTTTCATGTTGCATCATTAGGCTCTCCTAGATGGACAATACTGGGGAATTTCCAAGACTGCAGGAGCAGAAAAGGCAAAAAGTGTCTGCAGACTTTGAAGCAGCCATATACAAAAAAGCTGAACTTTGTGAAATTTACCATCTTACTGATTTCTAAGTTCACAGTTCAGTATCATTAAATTCATATGCAGCCGTTAGTGTATCATGTTTCTATAATGCTTTTAGTCTTCTAAAATGACAGAAATTTATCACTTTTTTCTATACAGTCCCTGGAAACTATATTCTATGTGTTTTACTATTTCATACTTCTTATAGAGATAAATGCTATATTCATCTTTCTGTGACTAATTTATAACCTATCAAAATACTTTCACCCATGATGTATGATATGTCACAAAGCTGAAGCTCATCCACTCATTGTTAATGGACACTTTGTTTGATCCCACAATTTAGCTATTGTGTGCAATATAATGACACAAATATATAATTGAGTCTCTTACTTTCACTATTTTTGAATATTTAGCCAGAAACACAGTTGCTGGACTATGTGGCCATTCTATTATCAGCTTTTCATGCACTTTTACACTTCTTTTTCTTTCTGCATATTCATGTTAAGATTGGATGATGGCTACTATTCCAACTGTTAATGGAACACAAATTAAAGCAAGCAAACAAACACACTTCACTATAGGAAAAAAAAAATAACTGTTTTATTTTCCAAAACCTCATGCGTAGCTCATGGATATTTGCTCTGTGATTCTCTAAGGCCAAAGGTACCTAAAATAATGCTAGAAACTTTCTTTTGTTTGGAGGAACTAAGAAATATTTGCTTCGATGCTTTAAATTTTCTTTAGGGATTTGCTATCCCAATCTCTCCTGGGCTCAAGGCTGACCATTTAAGGAAAATGTATGAAGCCCTCATGTGCTCTCATGCTTAGAGGTGAAGACACCATATTCTTTACCCAGAGGATGAATTCAGAGGTTACGTGAAAACCTCAGAAGAGGGGAAGACGGATAAAGAGATCTCATAGCATTGTATCTGAAGCCTGGTGGTTATCTCTGTTGATGTGTGGAAACGAGCCCTTATGATTTACTAAAGGACAATTAATCATACAAAAATTAATCATACAAAAATTAAGATTTTAATGCAATTTAAATACCTGTAATGTAAAGATGCTAAAGATGCAATTAAAAATCTATTGAAGTACAAAGAACCAGGAAAATTAGAGCAGCCAAGGCAACAGAAAATCATGAAGCTTTGAACTCAAAAGAGTTTGGATGATTAAATTGTTTAAATGTTACTGATTAAATTGTTAATTTAATCAACAATTTAAGCATAATAATCAACTATGAATGCACAATGAACTAGAAGTCTATAGATTTAAAAAATCATTGGGGAGCAATATATATATATTTGTCTTTTTTTTTAATTGAATGTCCCTTACTGGTCCTACTTCCACAAGTGGCCTTGACCAGGAAAAAGGGAGTCAGGGTTAACCAGCCGGAACAGGGAGGGGTCACCTCCACAAGATTCCATTTATACCCAGAACTAAATAGACAAGCACAGAGTTAGCATTTCTGTTAGAAGTTGGCTGCTTGGGAGCTGGGAGGAATGGCTGGGGAGTGTGGATGTCATTTAAAAGAATACAGCCCTTGCCCCAAAGATGTCTGCCTGAGGGGAACTTGGCCTCCTTCAACCCAATAGGAATCAGAAGATCAAAACCAGTTTGGGCCAGCCGGAACCATCAGGATGGATGCAGGAGGAAGCTCCACGGGTAGGAGGGCTGTTTGGCAGCTGAGCTGAAAGGGTTGCCTTCCCCCTGCTGGGTTCTCCCCAGCCCCTCCAGTCTGGCAGAAAGGAGGCAGCCCACAACAACCCCTTGAGGGCAGGGCCAGGGCTGCCACATGCCCAGGCAAGGACTGGAGGGACTCACAAAGGCTTGCCCCCTAGAGAAGTGACCAGCTTCTCTGCCAGTGTGCAGCGGTCCTGGACCTCCTCATAGCAATTTGTCTTTAATTCATGCGGCATCCCTGTCAGCTTCTTTTTGATGACATCCTTGGAACTGGAATAGATCTTTTGCTCTTAAGGGACGCACACTCAGGGGCCCAACAGATAAAAGCCAGATTCTCTTTCTTGCTATCTTTGCTCTCGTAGGTTGCATCATAGAGGACATAGCGGCAGTCCTTGTTTGGAGGCATCTTGATAAAGGTGGCATAGAGGTCATCCGCAGTCTGGTCCACATCCCCCACCAGAATCTCCTTGCCCTCTTCCAGGATGATGTTCTTCTTGTCCTCCCTCCGGCAAAAAAAGCACTGCCTTCTTGTGCTTCTTCACTCCCTCTGGTGTTGAGGACTTGCACACCTTCATGTCACTGAATACCTCGATGATGCCATCAGAGACAGCCACACCAGAGATCATGTTTCCAGAAGCCCAGAAGCAAAAGAGAGACTGCAAAAAGAGACGAAGAAGACAAGAGGGGCCGCAGCTGCTACTGGGACCCAACTGAACCTACTCATTATATTTGAATGAATGTAAACAAGTAGGAGAAACGGTGAAGCTGGAAAATTCTTGGGATTTTTATTTTATTGTGTGTGTGTGTGTGTGTGTGTGTGTGTGTGGTATAGGATTAGTACATAGTTCAAACTTGTAGTGATCTTCCTGTCTCATCCTCCCTAGCACTGGGATTATAGGTGTGGGCCAACATGCCCTGTTTTACAGGCTGACACAGCATGCAGTACCAGGGATTGAACTTGGGACCTCATGCTTGCCAAGAAGCACTTAGAGTGCCAAGCTATCTCCCCAGGCCCCTGTCCGTAAAGATTTTCCATCCCAATCTCACTCATCTTTGAAGTCCAAATATTATTCTTTGCCATTTCCTAACTGTTCCACCTAAATGTGACTCAAAAAGCTTTATTTATAAAGCAGGCTATAGCTACCCTCATGTTACTTACAGCTATCTGCACTGGAGAACAGTAAGATTTTTATGATATCTCAAGCAATACAAAGGCCTATAGCTGTATTTTAGGCTGTTGTCATCTCAGATCCTGAATCTAACAATTTTAGAAGCTATGGATATCCTACTTTGCACATAAATATTATATGTTTAATACTTTTTATTGGATAATATTGTAGAAAATTATTTTTCCATTCACAAGTATCATCAAAGAGCCAAAAGTTGTTATTTTCTACCAAAACTATATCCAATAACAAATTTTCATGTTTAATATCATTAAATCATTAGAGAATGAATGAAATAATTTGCACTCATTATCATAAATTACTGTTTTCTCTGTCCTTGCTAAGGTCCAAGCTTGAGCACATCATTCCAATAAAACAAACTATGTAAGAAATATCTAATATTGTTGGTGGAAATCTACTCCACTTGCCTGGCCAATAGCTGCTCCACATATAGTCAGACTTTTTCTGTTGGGCTCCATAGTACAAAGTAGTTTGTTTATTACAAAGTGCAGGGGGCTCTTCTCTTCTGCAGGTGGCATGACCTAGAAGAAATACAACTCAGTCTAGCCTAGGTAATTCTAACACCACTGAATCCAGGAGATATTTGATGAATTAAAAGGGCAATTTGCCTTACTATAAGAATACTACTTGTAAGAGCCACTAAGCTCTTGATGCTTAGTGAGAGGATGCATAAAACCCCAGCCTTTTCCCCTTTATTTTAGAAAATAAATTTTCACTGATGTTGCAGGCCCATAATCTTGAGGTTTGCTTATTGCTTTGGGGATGCATACAGTTACTGGAGTACACATAATCCCTGCTAACCACAATTAATGCAATGAAACCAATATGGTGAATATCCAAAGTTCCAAACATTATACAGAAGGCCCAAGGTCTTAGAGAGTATAATGCAATAGGAGTAAGATCTTTATTATAGTACTATTAGGGAAAAGTAATGAATATTGGTCACATTCTCACATAGAGATATTTTAGTCCTGATTTTTTCATCCATGAAGATTGGGAAAAAAAGAACTTTCCATATGAGTATGACATTTAAATACCAGAATATAGTTTTTGTTCCAGAAACACATTCAACCAAGGTGCTTGTTTGATATATCTGTGTTCATAATAATCCACTATTACATAACTTAGTCCAACTGTCTTGCTAAAGAACCATATGTGTAAAGTGAGCAGAAATAAGGTGGTAACAATTTCCTCTCAGAGACTTTAAATTTGTCATTAATTCCTGAAATTCTTCCTCAGATTTGGCATTTATTCTGATTTAGTATCTTAAACTTAAGGGTGAGTGGGAGGACATGTAGGATAGACATGAGTTAAATGGGAAAGGGTAGCTTGATCCCCAGGACACTCGCTGAGCCAAGTGCCTACTTAACCTTGACCTATTCACCTCCTGAGTCTTCAGAGGGGCACACCTCCATTCTGCTTTAGTATTATTCCATGAGAACCTCAGGTTATTTGAGGATAAGATGTAAGCAAGTTATACAGCCAACACATGCGCAGAACGCCTGATGGATGCGAATTTGAGAGGCCGCACAACAACGGAGGAGAAAATAAAAGCCACGGGTTAGACCAAGCTTCACTTCCCTTCCCTTTGCCTCCTGCTTTGGGTCGGCGTCTTCTCAATTCCATGGCATAACGTTTTGGAGCCCGCACAGGGACAAGGATCACACAGCCGTCTGTTTCTGTGGAGTGACTCACATTTTCACCAGTCCTTATTCCTCCAAGTTGGTAAACCGTGCAGGATTCAGGGAGTCACGGCTCCCTGTTAGAAGGCCAGTTGAAGCATCTGGATGAATTACGCTTTCTCTTTCGCGATACCTCTCATGCTGTGTCATGTAGAGCTTTAACTTTATTTTTACATTATGTTTATGATTACTGTGCTTGGTACACATAAAGAGGGACTTCAATATCAGGGGACTGGGATAAGGTTGGTACCTTGCTACATCAGGAGTCTAGGACGCTGGTCACAATTCTACACATTTGGTACCTATGTAGAGATGCAGTCCTTAAGTGCAGGCGCACTTCTGACAGCCTTCCTCGCAGCAGAAAGCTTTCTAATGATGCAAAGCGTGTTTGCCCTCCGCAGTATTCTCTTCAGAGATAAGGATGACTATACACTATCCACTCTGCTCCCTGAAAGAGCCGTAGTGGTGGGGGCTGCTACTACTTGTGCGGCTCCCGCTCTACCCACTCCCTCCGCTTTGGGTATGCTAGCATCTGAGGCAGTGACGGCAGAAGAGCCTTCCCTGAGACCTCACATTGCTGTACATACTGCGCAGCCACCAATAGGGACAACAGGGCTTCCTTGTCGTCATTATTTGGATTTTAAACTTAACAGAAAGGTCTAGAGAGCTGTTAAACTTTATGGGTTACAAAATTCTTTTACTGTGGGTAGTTTTGAGGGTACTGGAGACTCTTTTTTTTTTTTTGTCTTTTTGAGACAGGGTCTCGCTATGCAGTTCAGGCTGGCCTTGAGCTCACTTTTGTAGCCCAGGCTGGTCTTGAACTCGCACCAATCCTCCTGCCTCAGCCTCCCGAGTGCTGGGATTACAGGCGTGCGCCACCACGCCCGGCTTGGAGACTCTTAAGAAATGGTTCCCCTTGACTGGAAAAATTAGTGAAAGATGTTGTCTCACCAATGCAGTATCAAATCAGGGAGTCTGAACACTATCAAAAATGTTAGGCACAGGCCCCTATAAATTTATATAACTTTTATTTTTTTAATGTATTTGATATAGAGTTTCACTATGCAGCTCAGACTCATAGTGATCCTTTTCAGCCTCCCCAGCGCTGTCATTACAGGCATGTGCTGCTATGCTTGGACTCTGTGGCTGGCTCTGCTCACCCTTGGGGTGGGGCTGGCTTGCCTGTGGTGCTGGGTATCAAACTGTGATGCCAGGTATCAAATCATGGTCCCTGCGCTTGCCTGAGCCTTCCTAAGCAGGTGCTGCAGTCTGCTGATCTATCTCACCAGCCAAGGCCTATATAAATTTAAATACCCATTCTGTTATTAATATCAATTTTGATTTTTTTTTTTTTTGGCACCCAAGATGATCATGGGGTACAGGTAGGCCTCACAGAGGTAGCCACTAATCAAATTAAATTGTATGCCTTGAAGGCATGGATAAGATTATTTGAACCACTTGATAACCAGGGCTCTTTTAGTGGGGTACATCAAGTAGCCAATGTGACATTTTGGACCAATTGACAAGAGCAATTAAATATCAGGTGGAAAATGGGGCCACTGCTCATTTTGTGAAGACAACTGGCCTATGGAAATGCCAGTGAAGATTACAAAATGGCCCTTAAAGAAGTAGCCAAAAGAATTTTCTATAACACAAGTGGTTCAACCTTGTCAAAACATCATGCTGAAGCTCACAAGGCGTGCCCACTGGCTGTGGCCTTGAGGCCCCCATCAAAGTGGTTTCATTGTGGAAAAATTCGACATATGAAAAAGGAACATGAGCAACCTAAGGTTTCTAAGAAACTTGATAGTCTCTGTACTATCTGTAAAAAGTGATATCATTGGGCTAGTCAATGTAGTAACAATCCACAAGATAAAAAAAATATTCCAACATTCAGGAAGCCAGAAGACAGGTGTGTTCCAGCCCTGGAACAACAGGGTACACCTATGATGGAAGAAGTGTCCTTTGCCACTGCTACCCATGCTACCCTTGGTAGTGTGGGAATTGATGCTTCTTTGAGTGAAGATTTTTTCCTTGGAATTTCCAGGAACTATGGACAAGATAAAAACCATTTTCAAAGGCCCCTGATCTGCCACCTTCTGTGGCCTGGTACTCCCCAATCTCACTTAGCAAAATTGGTAATTTACTTTGGATATATGGTTTTTCAAATGTGGCCCTTCTTACCTACTAACATCTGTAAAGGTCAATCTATTGCTCAGTTAGTTGTTGTGCATTTATTGGCTGCTGCCTCCACAGACAGAATTTATGGTGAAGAGGGATTTGGTTTTACATTAGTAGGTGCCTCAGTGAGGCTGAGGCCAAATGACCAACTTTAACCCTGGAAGTGCTTGGTAGGCCTTCGTGTGGTCTTGAACACCAGAGTTGATGCAACCATTTTTTCCTCTGCCTGCTGGTCTTCCTCATTACTGCTTCTTTCGGCAGATCTGCTGTGGGGTGTTGGTGGTGGAACTGATACCTCAGCTAAGTGCTCACTTCACCTCGTGGTCTGTTGTGCTAATGGTGACATTCAAAGCTAAAACTCAAGCTTATATAATAAATGTACCTATAGTCATTTGAGGTTGAGTTTTTTCCACAGCTAAAAGTCACTACTGATACAAACTTATCCTAGTGGCCTCTACGTCTTCTTTAGCCCTCCTACTACTAAAATGAACCATTGATAACCCTGTCTGGGCAGATCAGTGGCTTCTCCCTCTGACTGAATTACAAGCTGTGGAGGCCTTTGTCAAGGGAGAGTTAGAGTGAAAACATAGAACCAGTGACAGCCCATGGACTACCCTATATTTACTATTTTAAAGAAATCCATTAGAGACTACTACTGGACATGAAAGAGATAAATAAACAAATGATTCCTGAGTTCCCTACAATTAGGCCTATCAAATCTCTTTTTTTTTTTTTTAATGTATTTCTTTCTTTTTTTTTTCTTGTTTCAGAACTTTTGTTCATTTATTATTATTATTATTATTATTATTATTATTATTATTATTATTATTTTGGCCGGCCTGCCTTAAGGGCAGGGCTGGTGCAGTTTGTGGTGCTGGGAATTGAACCTCGGTCCCTGCAGCTGCCTAAGCTTTCCTAAGCAGTGCTTTAGACCACTGAGCCATCCTGCCGGGCCCCAGACCTATCAAATCTTAATCTTATTCCTCCAGAATTTGAACTCTATGTAATAGATTTTTTTTTTAACTATTGCTTTACATCCAGATGATCATAAACGGTTTCCCTTCTCAGCTCCAGTTAGTTTTACATAAGCCCATGATGTAATATTACTCACATATGCTTCTGCAAGGAATGATGAATTCTCCTATATTATGTCAATGGTCTTTTCATCAAGCTTTGCAACCCTTCTGTTCTGCCTTACTACATCTTCTCATTTATCATTATGTGGGCAACATATTGGTGCCCAGACCTTCGTTTTCTGATCAACATTTAAACCTATTGCATACCACTCTTCCTACAGCGGGTCTCCAAATTGCTAATACAAAGACACAGCATGAAGAATCTTTTACCTGCCTAGGCCACCAACTTCTTTGAACCTCTTCTCTTCCATCAGCACCGCAATAAATTTTAATTTGCCCACTGTGTATGTCCAACATCAGCAGTTTTTCGGTCATCTTAATTGGGCCCATTCTTATATTTCTCTAACTACGCTACCCAGATGGTTCATTCCTTGTTTCAGACCTTACATGGTCATAAACATCCAGCTGCAGTCCTGTAACCTGCATGAGAGACCACTCGAACTGTTCAGGACAAAAGGTATACATTGCTGAGCGATTATATTTGTCACATACTCCTGGCTTGTCTATTTATCTGTTTGTCAATGCTCTTGCTCACTTGATTTCTCATAGTTGTTTACACAGTCATTAGCTATGAAGCATCGATGTTGCCACCACTGTTATGCCTTTCTGTAAATCTGACTTCGCATCTCTATTACAGCTCTCACCTATGCTTCAAGGCTGACCTCATAGGGGCTGTTCAGTATCATCTTCCTAAAGATCCCTGTTTACAGTTATTCCCTTCACTGCCTTTTGCTATCAAGTCTATCACATCTATGATTCCTTTCCTGGAAATGTCATCATCTTTACAGATGGCTCACCTTGGTGAGGGGAACTGTCTCTTAAGACGAAGTTGCCTCCAGCTGGCAGATATTCTACACATTACCTCATACCTCCACCCAGCACAATGACTTAGCTGCTATCCTCTTGGCCCTTTGCCTCTTTTCTGCTTGACCAATTAAAACATAATTACTGATTCTCTTTATGCACTTAATGTTGCTCTTCAATTGCCTCACACTAGGTAGCCTTTGTTCCTCTGGACCCTCCCTTATTCTCCTAGTTTCAACAGCTTCAGATACTATTACAAATGCGTTCTGTTCCTTTATCTTTGGCTCTCATTCGCAGTCATCAAAAACTGACTGAATGTCTTCAAAGTGGAAATGATGTTGCTGCTGCCTCCATTAAATGCCCCTCTTTTTCTGACCCAATTGCAAGCCATGAGTTTTTCCAACCAATCTGCCAAATCATTGGCTGGTTTCTCCTTCCTTATCACAGGTTCACGACATTATTTCTGCCTATGAACAATGTTCCCCCACACCTCATTATTTCCCTTTTGTAGCTATCAGTCCTCTTGGTCTTCATGCCAACCAAATATGGCAAGTGGATGCTACACGCTGCGCTCCCCTTTTTCTGTCACACTTCTTACATACCACCATGGATACTTTTTCAGGCTTTGTGTGGGCTATGCCCTCCCAAAGAGAACATTCTACATGTTATCAAACACCTCCTCCAATCCATGACTACCATGAGCCACCCCCACACTATAAAACTGATAATGGCATAAATATCTTTAGCCTTCTTGGGCTTCTGCCTACAACTGGACATTAAACATGTCACTGGCATTCCTCATAACCCCACTGGACAAACTATTATAGAATGAGCACATTACACATTAAAAACTGTCCTTTTTAAACAATTACAAGAGCAGAATACACATCCATCACAAATACTCACTAAAATCCATCAGACGGTTTTTCCCCTCAACCTTGTAATAGTGACTTGTTGCGGGATGACTCCTGTCAAGTGTCACTTTCAGCAAGATATGAAGGATTTACCCAAACCCATGGATAAATATGAGATTCTACCAGAACTGTGGTGACAAGGGCCTGTGCCCTTACTTAGGGCAGAGGATGTCTTTGTGCTTACACCCACAGGTCCTGTTTGGATTCCCTCAGGGAGCGTGTGACCACATCATAAATTGACATCATGGACTGCAAAACCCAGTCCCACAACTACAGACCCGACTGACCTTGAACAGTGGTCACAAGCAATACTAGCAACACATATGCCACTTTAGGAGCCACGCAGCAACATGGGAAGATCCCAAGATGCCAACTTCCTAGGCCCAGCAGATGACTGAGGCATGCGGAGAGGACCCTATCCCTGAACATTTGCTTGCTATCCCAGATAGCTATGAATTCACTGATGCTGATAACAGCATCATCTTAATCTGTGTCTTGGTCCTGTTACTCATTGTGTATATGAGTGTCATGCTTTGTCAAAATGGTTGGAATATAGTCTGTGGGTGATGCTGGCTGGAATGGTTAATACTTCACATTTTTGTTTAACTCAAAAAATGGAAATGAAACATATCCTGCATTTTAGGCTGATAGCTGTATGTAAAGATCCAGCCACTATTAAGGATGACACAAATTTTTCAGACTATCCCTAATAAAATCCTAACATATTTCGATAATGCTAACTGGGGGACTGTAACCCCTCATGCCTGGATTATGACATAAATATGTATAGTGCCTTCCCTGTGCGTGCCCATCTGCCTTGTGCTCATGGCAAAGATTTCACTACTTATTGGGCTTCTTGTGATTCTCAATCCTGGAATCACTCCTCATACCAAAATATTTCCTGTATTCTGGGGTTGTTTCTCTCCCTACGGGATAGTTTTTCACACGTGGAGAATATATTTTAACTCTATTCCTGCAAATCTGGCAGATGACACTGACTGCTGCCTGAGCCGATTGGCTTTATCGTTACCTTCAGATCGCTATTATGGATGATAATTGCACCCAACACAACGAACTACAGACCAATTAGAGGACGTCTGTGAGGACTTCCAGAAAAAAAAAAAAAAAAAAAAAAAAAAAAAAAAAAAAAAAAAAAAAAAAAAAAAAAAAAAAAAAAAAAAAAAAAAAAAAAAAAAAAAAAAAAAAAAAAAAAAAAGAAAAAGAAAAAGAAAGAAAGAAAGAAAAAAAAAGAACTCTTAACTAAAGCTAAGATACATGCACTGACGATCTCCCTAATAGGAGTTCCAGCGTTGGCAGCCATAGCTCATCGAAACCTTAACATCTTAGCTTGCCTAGTGGCTAAAAACGTTTAATTACACTTCTATTGCCCTTTCATCACTGAACAGACAAGCTGAGTGCTGTCAAGTTATTTTGGATAATCATGTCACCACTGATCATTTGTTATTGTTACACCATCATGCTTGCAATGAGGTTGCTCAAATGTGCTGTTTTAATTTGATGAGAGCCAGTCTATGAATGAAAAAAAAAAATCTAATTTACAAAAACCAACAAAACAGATACAAGTCTCCCAAGGACTAGGAATCAGGTTCTGAAATTTCCTTACTAGATGCCTCACTGGTACAGGATGGTGAAGACAAATTTTTCTACATGGATGTACAATTGTGTTTTTGTTAATAACTGTGGGAGGTTTCTCTTCCCCTTTCCCCCTGCTTTGTGTTGATGTCTTCTCATTTCCCCAAAACAACACGACACTGAACTTTTTCTTTGAAATTTCCTCCTTGACAGGCAAGTAAATAAAAGGCTAGGTATATTTATCCTCATATTTCCACTGGACTCTGAAGAAATAACTGGATAGGTAGTTACAAGAAAATGCTACTGTGAACTAAAGTTGATCTTGGACTCTCCGTTTATTGCCTGCATTTTGCTACATTAATCAAATCAAAGTGCTATGGTCATGTTTCAGATCATTAATAACAGTGTCACCTAGACCCTGCATCTAGACACTCTTGAAAGATGATTGTCCCAGTGAACCTGTAATCAGTGAATGCAGTCATAATAGAATACTTGTCAGACATACTTGCATCTGTATTTCTGGTGTCTTATTCTAAGTGACCTAGACTTCTTTATCTTTAATCTCTAGGCTGTGAAGTGGCTTATATATGCAAAAGAAATTAAAAATGTGATTTTTCTCTTACTTTCCAGCTTTTGAATTTTCAAATTTGCTAAGCCAATTAAATGCCCTAATGGTTACGTTTGTTTATTTGTTTGTATTTATTATTTATTCATTTTTGTATTTTAGGTAAGGTTCTACAGGGTGTTTAGGGTCTCGCTACTAGATTGAATTTAGACTTGTAGTGATCCGACTGTTTACAGCCTCTGAAGAGTTGGAATTACAGGCACGGGCCACCGTGCCTAGTCTCTATTGCCATCTCACCATACTCCGAGGGCAGGGCCAGTATGGCAAACCTGGGGATCGAACCCTCGCCCCTGCTCCGGCTTGCAGGCACTTTAATCTGCTGATCTATTTAGCTGGCCCTTGGTGGTCGTGTTTTAATCTCAGTCCTAGAAGATTTATTATTGCTTATGGGATAAATTATTACTGGTTTTTTTTTTTTTTTTTGTGGTTCCTTGTGTTAATGCCATTTATGTTATCTGTGGGTTATACCTTGCCAATAGGCATCTGTATCTCTAAAATCGCAACATCTTCATCAATAGCAGAGGTTTTGGCTCTGGCATACTACCTCCTACCTTCTAGTGCTGTCTATAGTGCATAGTAAATATTCGAAAGAAGATAACTGCCTCAGAAACAACATGGATTTCCACTTGTATTGCACTCTCTGGGATTTCAGTGAATTTCCATGAAACTTTTTTTAAAAATGTATTCGACACCGAGTCACACTACACAGCTCAGGTTCAGTAGCGATCCTCCTGTCTTCAGCCTCTACTGCCCTGGGATTACAGGCGTGTGGCACCATACCTGGACTCAGTGCCTGGTTCAGCATGCCTAGCGTGCAGGGCTGGGGTTGTGTATGGTGCTCAGGATCAAACTACATTCTCTACACTTGCCTAAGCAGGCACTTAGTCTGCTGAGTTACCTTATCAGTCCTTCATGAAACTTTCAATAAAAATTTTTCCATGAATGTCTTTTTAGAAAACTCTTTTGGTCTATACTTTTAAAGAACTATTTTTATTAATTGTTATTAGTAGACTATTAAATTGCTATAGCCACTATCGCTGAATGCTTTGCATGTGTGGTTCTTTCTGAAGAGAGTGTAGAGTTGGAAACATTTGTTCTGCTATCTTCCGCAAGTTCTAGTACCTTTACCTGTCCGAGTACAATTATAAACCAGAAGCCAGGGGAATTCTTTAATGTTCATAAGTGCTAGGTTCTTAGAGTGCTGCACATGGTCAGAAAGGATACAGAGCCACACTATAAAAAATATATCAAGCATAGGTAGTAATTATAAGATTTCCTTAGTAGAGCCTACTGACATCACAATGTACAGTGAGAAACAGTCTGTGGTGAAGACCTTGATGAAACAGGGGACAAACACAAAAGATTTCACTTGCAATTTCACTTCATTCACTGTGAATGTGTGTGGTTTCCTTTTGGCTGAGGAAGACGTGTGACAGCTGCACAACAAGAGAGAAAAGAGCTTGAGGTCAGAGACTTAGGCATGGACCAGATGACATACTCTTCTTAAGCCATGCAAATAGGAATTTATATTTCCAACTAGCATCTGTATGTATTATAAATATACATATATGCACACATACATTTACATACAATATGCATAGATATATATAATACATATGTCAATATATATGTACATATATAGTGAAATTCACAAATCCTTACTTTGAGGAGTGATTATGGAGAATTTTGCAAATATTAATATGTTCATTTTCATTATCAGTTAAAGTAATTCAACATTTATGTTTCCTCTTTGACTCATGTATTATTCAAAAACCCTTTGTCTCATTCCAAAATAGCTGGATTATAATGCTTATGTTATTTTTGTTAATATCCAATGAGACTTCATTGGAATTTTAAAACATATTTTGTATAAATTCATCCCTGATGAGTTTACTCAGACTTATTTTGAGCAATCTGTGCAGAATGTATTTCAAAAGACATTTACTTCACTCACCATGGACATAACTATATTTTTAGAAACTTCTTGATTCTATAGTCTCTCTTTTCAGATAGGGTCAACCTATGTGAGGCTTCAGTTTTAAAGTCAATTTCTTTTGAACAGAAAATAGGTTTTAAATTATTAATTTTTGATCTGACATGTTATTTTTTAAAAACATAAATCACTAATATGTGATCATATAATGTGTGTCGTTGCATAGGGTTTCCAACGTTGTGAATTTTACCCCATTTAAATTTTTATTTTATTTTATTTATTTACATTTTTGAGACAGGGTCTCTCTGTGCAGAACTAGCTGGTCTTGAACTTGATTATGTAGCCCAGGCCAATCTCAAACTCACTAGGATCCTCTTAGCTCAGTTACCCAAGTGCTGAGATTACAGGCACATACCACTATGCCAGGCATCCACTTAACATTTTTACTACTTAATAATGTTTAAAGTTTTACTTTTGTTCCTTATCTTTAATGATACTTTCCTACTATTTACTGGTAGTTTTCTTTTTTATGTATTTGATACAGGGTCTCAGACTTGTAGATCCTTCTCAGATCCTCCTGCTTTCAGCCTCCCCATTGCTGGGATTACAGGTATGTGCCACGCCCTGGACTCAGTAGGTAGTTCAGCATGCCTGGGGACCACACCAGTGTGGCTGATGGTGCTGGAGATTGAACCCTGGTCCCTGTGCTCTGCTAACCAGGCACTTAGTCTGCTGAGCTATGTCACCAGCCCTGGGAGTTTTCTTATGTAAATCAATATATACTCTTAAATTTCCCTCATAATTCATGTATTTAAGGGATTCTTCAATTTAGTCATTTATCTCATAATTGTATAAACTTAAAATGTCACAGTATATGTATCTATTTCTTATTGAAAGTAGTTTATGATTTTTAAAAAATAAGACAAAATAGCAAAGAACAAGAGTGTTTTACATTTTCTGAAAATGTAACATTTTAGATGCTTTTTTCAGAAGTTTACATTTCTAGTACTTTATTTTCTAATATCCTGTTTTAGGTTCCCAGACTCTATTTGCTCTACTGTTTCTTCAACCTCAAAAATCCTCACTTGCCCTCAACATCTTTTTATGATGCAGAATTTTTCCAGAAAGACTCTTATATATGTTTTCTTTCTTTTTTTTTTTTTTT
>PVJA010040526.1:0-18443 GCA_004027025.1 Myocastor coypus | reverse complement strand
GGGGAAAGGGAAGGCAGGCCAAGGATCCTGACCCAGCCAGCGGTGGGGTTTGGGCTGGGCTGGAACAGGAAGTTAGTCGCGGGAACGCAGAGGCGGGGCAGAGGGGCGCAGGGGCTTACCCGCAGGCTCAGCTCCCAGCGGTGGGGTTTGGGCTGGGCTCTCCAGGGTCATATTTAAACAATGCATTATTACTATCACTTTTCTGATTACAAAATCCTCCTTTTCTTGGCCACTTTAAATAAAATATTACATAATCTACAAACCTGGATGTAAGGATTTCTGCTACATTCCTTGGCAAAGGTTAAACCTACCTGTTTACCTGTCTCTCTTATCAGTGTTGTTTTTTATTATAGATTTGTTTTATTGCTTAAACTGTAGACTTCAGAGCACTTGCAATTTTTTAAAAAAACATGTTCTGTCTTCACAACATCATAGTGAATTAATTTTTCCAAGGAAAACTGTCACTGTGATGTTTACAACTTTCAATTTTTGCATTTAAAAAAATGCTTCAGCTGAGATTACTTTCAGTTAAAGGCAAAACAAAACCAAGTAGCACACATAATGTATTTTAATATCCTCACAAAAAGAAAAAGACACTTATGAATACTTTTGGGTTATAGACATGCAGTATCAGAGCACAGTACTGATGAAGACACATGAGACTCTTGTTTAAATCTTAGTTGTTGATTTTTTTCCAGATTTATGAGGGGTGATAATATTTAGCACATGCAGGTTTTATATATACAAATAAATAGCCGGGCGTGGTGGCTCACGACTGTGATCCTAGCACTCGGGAGGCTAAGTCAGGAGGATTGGTGTGAGTTCGAGACCAGCCTGAGCTACAAAAGTGAGCTCAAGGCCAGCCTCAACTGCATAGCGAGACCCTGTCTCAAAAAGACAAAATAAATAAATAAATAAATAAATAAATAAATAAATAAATAAATACTGAGGGATTCGGGAGATAGCTCAGAGGTCTAAACACCTGGCTAGCAAGCACAAGGACCTAGGTTCGATCCCTGGTACCACATGCGATGCTAGACCCCACCTCCAAGCCAGCCAATAAAACCAGGCCTTTGTGGTGCATGCCTGTAATCCTAATGCTGGGAGGATCACTATGAGTCTGAGTTGCTTAGCAAGATCCTGTACCAAATAAAAAATTAAGAATAAATAAATATTGACAGTAGGGCATAAGCTTGCTGTGATTATGTTACCATTACTCAGTTTTTGAATTCTTTAAAAATCTGTCAGAAAAGTCTGAGTCATATCCTTTTTTTTATTGAATCATATTCTTTTAAAGGACATCATGAGCATTAGCAAATTTTCCCCCTCTGAGAATTGCTTTAATATTTAGAAATACCCCCAAAGTCATTTGAAACCACACAAGCTTACTACCATTGTTTAGCAAAGAAAAATTTAACTAGAGAGAATAAAACTAAGTAAACGGAGAAATACTTTAAAAAAGATTTTTGTTATAAAACCTATCAAAAATGATACAAAAAGGACACTAAAATATAAGCTCACATAAGAAATCCAATACCAAATTCTCTTCAAGGTGCAACTAATGAAGTAGAAAATAAAGCATTGATTGGTTTCAAAGGTAATTTTAAAAAATAGCAAAAAAAAAAATGGAGTGATATCTGATAATCTACTTAATAAAGTACAAAAAGGAAAATACAACTGCATAGGAGCAAGGAGACAGCAAATAGAGAGTGGGGTCTTCTTTGGCTTGTTTAATGTACATGATACTGCTACATAAAGTTACTATGTGCAAATGTTTTCCCCCCCCTGGAAAAATATAAAATTACCAAAATATTCATAAGAAGTAAAAAGACTAGATCAAAGCTGGGGAAGAAAAAAAAATTTTTTTTTTTTTTGAGACAGGGTCTCATTATACAGTTCAGGCTGGCCTTGAGCTCACTTTGTAGCCCAGGCTGGTCTCGAACTCGCACTGATCCTCCTGCCTCAGCCTCCCAAGTGCTGGGATTACAGGTGTGTGCCACCACGCCCAGCTTGGGGAAGAAATTTAGACCTAATGGTTCTATGAAAAAAATTCCTGAAAATTTTGAAAATCATAGAATTGATTCATTAAATGCATAGATTAGTTTTATGAATTAAATTTTTTATTATAAAGCCTATCAAAATGGCATAGAAAGAACACTAAGAGAAAACCAATGCCAAAATTTCCCCCAAGTGCCAGATAATTAAATTCACTGAAGTCATTGTTAGTATGTTCAACTAAGTTTTTTTTTTTTTTTTTTTTTTGAGACAGGGTCTCACTATGCAGTTCAGACTGGCCTTGAACTCACTTTTGTAGCCCAGGCTGGTCTCAAACTCACACTGATCCTCCTGCCTCAACCTCCCGAGTGCTGGGATTACAGGCGTGCGCCACCACGCCCAACTCAACTAAGTTTTATCAAAGAAATGGAAGAGCATTTTAACATTATAACAACAGTTCTTAAAATAAATACTGATTAAAACAAATAAATTTTAAAACATTATGTAGTAAATATTAAAACATTAACCACCACCATATGTTTAGTATTTTATAAAAATACTAAAGCAAATTGTAAGATAGGTAAACTTCAAAGAAGAAAAGAGAAAAAGGTAAAATTAATTTCTCAACATGTCATCACCACTTGGATTCTCACCAGAAATAACTTCTATTAGCATTTTCTTGTCCTTCTGGGAGTTTTTAAGACATATAAGGTATTTTGCCCATTTGGAAATGTCTTAGTTACTTTTTACTTGTTGCTGGGACAAACACTCAACAACCAAAATGAAGGAAGGAAAGGTTTATTTAGTTCACGGTTACTGGAGGTTTCAGTCCATACTTGGCTGGCTCCAAGGCAGACTGGCACATGGCAGAGAGTAGCAGTTCATAGTGGCAGAACAGCAGAGACAACGGACCAACCAATCAGGGCAGCAGAACAATAGATTAAGTATATCTCTCTATCTCTATATTACATTCAGACTCTCCGCTTCAGCCTATCTGCCTTAGGCTACACCCATAATCCCAGAAGTATTCAGACTATAATCCCACCAGCATTAAAACACATAATCCCAGTGACTCATGAGTCAAGTCCCAATCTATAGAAGTCCCCGTGAGTGTCAACTCAGAGGAAATCACTTTGAAGAAGAGCATTCATCTGAAAGACTCATGTGTCCCATGTTTAGGACACTGTTGTTTGTAGGTTTTGTTTGGCTTGTTCCCATCTCATTTCCTTTGTGTAGGAACACTTGGATTTTGAATGTTTTTTTCTCATTTCTGTTTCAAAAGCACCCCTAAAATGTTATTTCTGTATACTTTGGAAAAAGGTTTAACTAATCACAGTTAAACCCAAGAGTAGTTACTATTCCCATTTTCCAATCTAGGAAGGATTTAACTTATAGCTTTAAGCATGCAAGACAGCAAACTGAAAAATAAACAAGTCATTTGAAGTGAAACCATTGTGTCAGGGAGGTAGCTCAATGGACTCAGTGCTGGCCACCAAGTCCGGGTGTGGTGATGCATGCCTGTAATCCCAATGCTGGGGAGGCTGAAAACAGGAGGATCACTGAGTCTGAGGTGTGTAGTGAGACACTGTACCAAATACATTTAAAAACTAAAATAAAATAAATTGAAATATAATCATTAAAGCAGAAGCCATGTAGAGTGAGCACCATTTACAGCAAGAGAGGTAATTGTTAAAAGCACCTGCCAATCCTCAAAAGACTATGTGCTCACCCAGGGTCCTCATCCTCTGCTACCACAGGCTGCCTTCCAAGGACTTAGCTTAACTCAGTACCCAAATGGGAACAGGTCTCAGAGGCCTTATGCTGAAGAGCTGGGAGTTTGAGAAAGTACCTGGACTCAGTGGGAACTGAGGATACTCCCTGGGCTTGGGGTCTATGGCAAGCAAGATTCAACGAACCATCACCAAGCAGCCCAGGATTTAGGTACTCATCTGATCTGCATTTTCCCCATCATGGAACTGAAGCACAGAAAACTATCTTGCTGAGATTTATGTGAGTAGAAAATGATAGAAGCTGTTGGGAAGGCAGTTGGGGCTATAGTCAGAGCTCCTTGGCCATGTGGGTCCCAAAACCATGTACAAAGCCCTTTCATACACAGGAGCTCATGTGACTCACAATTTTGTGAAGAGGTAAGGAAATAGTCTCCCCAATGTACAATAAGGCAGTGAGAAGCCAGAAATGAGTATGGGGAGTCTTTTTTCTTTTATAATAATCTGAAGAAATTGATCTCAAACTATGGATGGATATGATAAGGATTGACTGGATGAAAAACAAAGTTTAGAAAGCTTGGATCAGAGAAAGAAGTGTCTTCAACTTTTAAACAGATTAAACACACAAATTTTGTAGAGAAAATAGGAATTAGGCAATGTAGGTTATCCTGAAACAGGCCATCAAGATTCATAATGATGTTAGATAATAAAGAGCTAAAGAAATCACATCCACAGCATTCCCATTATTTTGGGCTGGGCCTTTCTGAAATACTAACTCCTATTCAGTGTCACTGTTTACTACTAAGAATCTTGGTAATTTGTGTCTCTGCTTATTTACATTCCCCTTGTTAGTTTAAATCATAGGATTAGAAGACTAACCACCAAAATGAGGTTTCTTCTGAGCAAAAGAATTTTCACCTACTTTTAAAATACAATCATGGGGGCTGGGGAGATAGTTCAGTAGAAAAGCACTTACCTGACAAGCTCAGGGTCCTGAGTTCAGTCCCTGGTACCACAAAATAAATAAATAAATAAATTTACAATTATGGTGATAAAGTTTGTATAAATACTGTTAGGATTTGCTTACACAGAGCTAAAACAATACCAGCCATCAGCTAACCTCTGAAACTGTGGCTCGATTTTTGTCACACTTTAAAATTCTGAAATGCTGTGAGTAAAAAGAAATTTACAAAAACATGCTTACCTAAACAGATTTTATGAAGTGTTTTACATTAAATGGATTGAAACACTACTTGAAAAGAAGCTAACTTTTTCTATAAGTTTATTTACACTCAAATAATTTTGTCTAACTTTATAAGTATCAGAACAGATATGTATATTCCTCTATATCCCAAAATATAGAATGTTTCATTCTTTGACACTTAAATATTAGCTACCTGTACAAATGAAATTTGTTTACCTACTGTTATGATTTATGTCTGATTGTCCCCCCAAAGCCTCATGCAGTCATAGGGTGGGGACTTCTAGAGTTTGAGACTTGATTCATGATCCCTGGGATTATGTGTTTTAGTACTGATGGGATTATGGGTCTAAGTGCTTTGGGATTATGGGTGTAGCCTAAGGCAGATAGGCTGAGGTGGTGAGCCTGAATGTAATATAAAGAGAGACAGACAGACAGACTTATGCTGTTGCTCTGCTGCCCTTATCGGTTGGCTGCCTCTGTCACCATTTTGTTGCTGTTCCGCTGCCATGAATGGCTGCTCTCTGCCATGTGCCATTCAGCCTTGGATCCAGCCAAATATGGACTGAAACCTCCAGTAATTGTGAGCTAAATAAACCTTTCCTTCCTTCATTTTGGGTGTCAGGTATTTGTCCCAGCAACAAGAGAAGAGTAACTAAGACACCTACTGTAAATTTTAATTGTACCCTCAAATTTTATTCAGTGTCAGCATCATAAGAATTATCATAAGGACACTTTCTTTTGTATAAACACTACTGTAAGTTGCCATCTAAATCCTCCCTCAAAGTGAGTGAATTCCAAGAAATAAGTCCTTCCTGACTTCCCTTGCTTGCTCTAAACACACATTCTTTCTCTAATTCTTTGCCATCAAAATCCATCAGTGACCTATAGCAATCAAACGAGTTCCTAATATTTGATCTCAAATAGTTGTAAAAAAAAAAAATTGAAAGGTTGATCAGACTAAAATATTTTAGCTATGCCTCAGGGGAAAAATAATAAGCATTCTTTTTTTTTAATTTTTATTTATTTATTTTTTCTTGTTTCAGAACCTTTATTTATTCACTCATTTTTATGGCCGGCTCAGCCCACCCCGAGGACAGGGCTGGCGCAGCATGTGGTGCCGGGGATCGAACCGCAGTCCCTGAAGCTGCCCAAGCTTTCCCAAGCAGGGGCTTTAGACCACCGAGCCATCCCGCTGGGCCCTAATAAGCATTCTTAATTCATGGTTATAACAACATTGTTCTGAGTCCTTTTTTAAAAGAACTGCTCATGGGCCTGGCAGGATGGCTCATTGGTCTAAAACGCCTGCTTAGGAAAGCTTGGGCAGCTGCAGGGACCGTGGTTCGATCCCTGGCACCACATGCTGCACCAGCCCTGCCCTCAGGGCAGGCTGAACAGCCATAAAAATAAATAAATAAACAAACAAAAGTTCTGAAACAAGAAAAAAATAAATAAATTTTTAAAAATTAAAAAAAAATAAAAGAACTGCTCATGCTGGCATGAAGGAGATACAGGATGATTCATCCAATGAAAATGTGAATGCTGGTGGAAAATCTAGGTGAAGTGAAATAAAGAGAAATCAAGGAGCTTGCAAGGGAAATCCTCTTGGGAAATGCAGAAGGAAATGCTGAATGTGGGAAATAGCAGGTTTGAACTCCAAATGTTTAAGACCTACTAGAGACTGGTGACATATGACTCTAGGACTGGGAAAAAAGCAAGGGTGAAGTTTCTAAGCTGACTGACTATTAAATAGATGTAACTCACTGCCAAGTGTGCCCATGTGGGATTTTAATCACTCAGACATCTGTTTAGCAAAGTGTACTACTAAATAGGGATCAAATACAGAGATCAAATTACATGTGGAGGGGAGCGGAGATGACATTCATGAGTCAGAAAAGAGAGCTATAGGCCAGGGGAAAATCAATCCTGGCTTTACATCTCACCAACAGAGAAGCAATTATGTTAGATGTAGGGCTGGTTAGCATCCTAGGTCATGAATTTAATTAAATAACCCTCAAGTGGCAGAAAACAGAACAAACCACTGTATTTAACTGTCAGTAAGACACACTACAAATAAACGATTCAAATTCCTCCTCTCTTCTTTCCCTTGCCCTATATAGATTTGCTGTAGTTTTTCTTAAGTTCACAACTCTTTTCCCTTGAAACTTGCCTTCCCAACAGTTTCCAGTCTATTCATTTAAAGGGATAGCTTAAGCACAAGCAGGATTTATCTCTAAAATTCTCACAATGAGGTCCTTGGGAAGATGAGAAAAAGAGGCAAAAATGAAGTCATCGTTTGAGTTTCTTCCTCAGGGTCAATAAAAGGCAATAATTCAAAGAAATATCTTGACATCAAAGAGAAGGCTCTGGCCCTTTTAATGGCCATTATTTGACACCTTGGATAGCCAAGGCAGAGACACAAAACAAAGAAGTGTAAATGATTAGAGCAAGAACTGTAGGAAACTTCCCTAAGGAGAGAGTGGAAAGAGCATTTGGTTGCTTTGAAATGGATATTTAAAAATCAGCCAAACTCAGCCCTGACCTTTGCAGGCTTCTGTTGAGCCCTCCTGCAACTGCTTGGCAGCCTCTCACCCACAAGTGATGGAGCAGAAAGGCAATTGTCTTTTCTGTCCTCTTAGCCTCCTCTTCTTTCTCACCATGGAGATCCAAAATGAGTTTAAGTTTGCAAATACGGAAACCAGCTGGGGAGAACCTACACGGAAGTGTTATTTACTGAAAGAGTATTCAAGCATCTCTTGGACTCCCAGGAGAGTAGGAGATGCCCAATCCTCTCACCAAGGGAATAGGCACTGGACAGTTTTTAGAACTTAAGAGGCTGAAATGCATTCATTCCTTATCATTAATGATTCAGGTACCAACTCCACAGGCTCAGCTGTCACTGACAATTTTAAACCTAAAATTTCTCAAGAGATTTTGAATGGCCTAAGTAAACTGAAAATCATCCAATATTGTGGGTCTTTCCTTTTAAACTGAACCTCGTCATTAAGAACTGTTTCAGGTACCACTCACCTCAGCTGAGTACCTGTGGCTGTCAGAACCAGTTTAAACGAAGTGGCAGCAGCCTCAACAGAGTAGAGTTTAAGAAGACCTCTTCTTGCTTGGGCCAGCTACACTTTAATGTGTCTTTGCCTAGGTGGAATGTGGTTCAGTGGTAGAGGACTTGCCTAGCATACCAAATGCAGGAGGGTGAGAGAGCTGTCTTAAGGTTTTTTCTGTGGCCTCATTCATTTAGTAATTACTTCTGAATCGCTATGTGAGCAGGAACCTAACAGCTTCCAAGGACAATTTTTCATATGAACCCTGGATTTTAAGCCTCACTCCCCTTGAGCAAGAAACCTAAGGATTCTGCCTGAACAGTGAGATCATGTCATTGTTAAGAAGGTTGAGATCTCACTCTGTTCAGTCTTCATTAGGCTACATCTGCTGAGGGCTGAAATGGTTTTGCTATTAACTATAGCCAAGTGTCACTTACCTTTACAGTGTGACTTGGAAGGTACTGTTTACTGAAAAATAACGGGTACTCCTTTTCCCTTCTGAACCAAATAGATAACTGCATATAAGTTACTTTTTAAAAAGTTTAGCTATTTCTCTATCCTAGGCACAATTTGGAAGACATTTAGCATCTAAGTTTCCTGAGGGAAGACAGGAGCTTCTAAATGGCTTGCTAAGGCTGTAAAGCATCTACCAGACTACATGCAAAGTGTCTGGAAATTTAGCCTGGGTTTAGATCTGAGAAAATCTGATGTCCTTGTTTGTCTGGATTCTAATTTGAACTAGTTGTTTAGGTATTCTTCAAATTTTTAATTCAAATTAAGGTGTTAGTTTTTAAGATTTAACAAACCATTAAGATTCATTGAGAGTTGAGGATTAAATTTGCTTCATAAAGCTATACAAATGTGATGCAAAAATCACAGCAGTAGGAGGCTGGGTGAGTTGTCCTTTAACCCTGAAGAGGAGATATGAATAGAACAATAAAATATTTATTATAGTTCTTCCCTGCTACCTGTGTTGCTCAAATCTACTTGTTCCCTATACTGTTTATTCCATGCCCAACAATTCCAGAATTCTTTTGCTGCACATTGTTACTGAGGACACAGGTTCATGGGAAAATTATAATTACTGCACAAGCAGTGGCTCTCAAGCTTAAAGTAACTGATTCTTCATTTCCCTTTCCCAGCATTCCAAAACTGCTTCAACTTCAACCAGTAGCCATGCTGGTCTAGACAGATGGCCTACTGGAGTGAACCAAGCACACATATTCATGGCCTCCATGGCGAGCTGCAGTACAGGCTCTGTTCTTGCATGTTTAATGTTCATTCTTGACACTGAACATCAAGAGCTGTCCCATTGGATCATCTTTGTGTCAAACATTCTTCCTTTCTCACATCCTGTAACAAGGCCCTGCCTTATTCTGATGATTAGGCTCAATGACCAATACTACTATTGAGACTGAAGTAACTGAGTGGCAGCTTTAGTATAAAGTACAACAGACCCCTGTCTATTGATAAAATGTTATCCTTCCAATAACCAAGACCTCTCAACACTCAAAACATAAAGCTTTGGTAAAAGCAGCATAAACCTTCCAAATGTACAACTGCAAATGACAATAGGCAAAACCATACCTACCTCCTCCTATCCCCATATTTTTAGACCAGATATTTAGTTTGGGACCTAGCACCATATAATGGTCACTGATTCAGGTGATTTAGGGTGATACCCCCTCAACCTGTGGAGTATCATTTCCAAGCCAGAATCTCAGATGAATAGAGAGGTATGTGATAGCACTAGTGGTCTCTAGTCCAAAGCAGCTGGATGGGATCTTCAATCAGTGAACGGACCTTGGGCAGAAGTGCAAGCTGAGAGCCTGCGGACAGGAAAGGCAAACTCATACCATACCCATAGTATATAACAATCGCAGTTAAGATAACTCCATGCCTCTTTCAGGGTAGAAGGAGTCCACTGGAGCCAACTGACTTCCAAATGCTTGCTTGGACTTCTTCAGGTATGGTGATATATTGGGGAGTCCCCATTGGTCTTTGCTATTGACAGTTTAGACATTTAGTAGCAGCATTATCTGGGGATCACCCTTGGTGAATAGAAGTCGGTGCTGTTGGGGCCATAAAGAGCTCCCATCTCTGCCACATGGTTTTTCTATTCAAATGCTCATTATGTCCGCATTGCAGCAACTCATGAAAGAGGCTGACATACACCGCTGAGTCATGAATATTACTTAGTGTCTCTTTGGTAGAAGATGCTTTGAGGGGACATTAATTAATATGTGACAGAAAGTCTATGCTAGTCTTTCTAAGCCCCTGATCAAACTACCTTTGTATTTACCACTGTCTATGAACCTGCATATATTCTCACTTCTTTCTATATAAAGTTGACTATCTTCCTCACTAGAAGCTTTGCTTAGTTTTAGCATTTCCTCTCATCTGTCTTTCCAGGCACCTCAAGTGGCTTATACTCTTATGTAGGTAAAGTTATTTGTGAAAGAAGGTTGACCATTCCCTCCCCCATCAGCTGGCCATAAACGACACCCCATGTATTCAGTTTGAGATTGTTGTGAACACCACAGTTGCTAATGCAAATGTAGTAACAGTAAAGGACATGCAGACCTAACCCACCAACTACTGCATCTTACTTGTGCCCTCTAATTCTATTCATGCCCAATGTCTGCCACTTCCACTTTATGTTGGCTTGTTTCCAGACCCATCAGCTTTATGACCTAGTAGATCAGACAGAATCAGGTCATGATGGGCATTTCTGGATACAGTTATTTGATGAACACTGGTGATATACTCTTTACTTCAATCAGAGCACAGAAATCTGCAAGAACTTCTTTTTGAGGGGTGTATAGTTGCTAACTGTATATGAGGATCTGGTTTCAGAATCCTAGGAGACTATGTTGCAGTTCTGGATTCCCAGTGACTTTTTAAAAATATTTTTTATTGTTTAAATTTAACAATGATTATATTACATATTTTCATCATCAGATAAGTTTAGATTAATACATATAGGTATATAAGATTGATCAAACAATTAAACATTTACCCTTCTAAATCAACATTACTTCCCCCCCTCTTTTTCTTTTCCCCTTTCTTTTCTTTGAAAGTTGACATATTGCATATTGTCCTCACAATCGTTCTACAGAGTACAGTGTGTGGGCATGACCCACCTCCCTATTGATGTTGCTTAGGAAAAAAAAAAAAGGAAAAGAATATATTTCTCTTTGTACTAAGAGGAAGCAGTCAATCCCAGTGACTTTTGTTGGCCTCCTTTCCCCTTTAATTCTTCCAGTCACACAGTGTCAGCTGAGTGACATGGCAAGGCTTCTTGCACTACTGTCTAGACCTGCTGCATAGCTCTGTCATCTAATAAAAGGGTTGGGAAAATGTTCTGGGAAATTGCTATAGAAGTACTGTGGAAACAGCTACCAAGTGCATGTCTGCCTTTCTCTGCTGTCTAATACCTTTTCCAGCCTGTTATGGCAATTTCAATTCCACTTTACTTACCATAGGCTTTACTTCCTCCAAGCTTCCTGGGGAAACCAAAGTCCTTGCCAGTGTAGTAAGTCCTGTATCCTGGGAAAGTGGTTCCATTATCAATGAACTCTCCTTATCTAATGTTGTATTCTCAATAATTGTATTGCTAGATATGATAATTAGCCAAGTTTTTCATTTTATGTGCAAGAAGGTACTGCAATTATCTGGCTAGAGATATTTGGCTAAACAAAAGGATCATCTGTTATAAATCTCAGTATAGATTCTTAGAAAGAAAGCTGAATAGAACCCAGCAGAGTTGATTTCTAGAAGTCTGCCATTTTGGAATAACATGCAATAATATTGTACATTATTAGTATGATATTTCTGATCCAGTTTTTAAAATCAAGATGAAAAGGCTATATAGACCTTTTTTTAAAACATGCTTTGTTTTTGAATATATAAGTATGTCTAGTAATTTGGTCTTACATCTAATGTTTATTAATACAAGAGTAATAGCTTAATTAGTATCTCTGCTAACTTAAATTATAGGTTTTATTGTGAAATGTACTTTACAGTGGAGGAAGTGGGAAGTGAGGGAGGCCAAGAACATGAATATTTTTCAGACTTTGTAATGAAAGGCAAGCTCTTTCGACTGAGATGAACTTCAACTCTATTTTTCTAAATAAGTTTCTTTATGTAATAGCATTGTTTATCTAGATTTCTCTTCCAAACCACATTTTAATAAAACAAAGGGAGAACAGTTTATTGAGCAGTTATGAGCACAGCTGTATAGGTTGTGTACTCTACAAGAGCATGAGTACTTCTTGGGTGGCATTGTTTACATACTAGATGGCATAAATTTGCATACTTATTGAGAATTTTCCAGCAGATGGCAGCAAAGTGTCTTGATTTAACAAAATAAGACTGTTACAATAATTTCTGCCAACTAGTCTTGAAGACTGGGCACCTTCCTCTATTTACATAGAACATTCAATAAGGGTAATGGTGGTACTGTTTAAATATATACCACAACTGGGCTAACTCACCCTCATTTAACCTCAGGATCCTGAACTGGGTGCTGTTGTAACAGGCCCAAGGCCACTGACCCAAGGTGTTAAAGTTTCAGGATTACGATGTGGGTCTCTTCAGCTCTAGTCTGTTCTCTTCCATTTGACGTGATATTTCAGAAAATGTAGGCCTAGGAACTAGAGGAGACTTGACCACAGTCAGACATCTTGCTCCGCCTAAGTCAATCTGGCCCCTAGAACCCCTCTAAGTCTAGTCTATCATTTCTATTGTGCACTTAACCATGGTGCACCATGTCCTTAGAAACCAAACAGGGCATGTTTCACTTCTCTCAAAAGAAAGATCATACTTGTGTGTTAGTGGAGAAATTCTTTTAAAAAGAAAAATAATGGTGTTCTTTTTAACCCTTAAATGACATTTGTATGACTTAAACTATGGAAAATGAAGAACTCAGTTACATTCAGTTCTTCTCAATGAGTTGGACTCCTTTATATCCAAAAATGTTTTGAATAAACATTTACCATCAGTAATATATACATTTTATATTTTAGTATAAATTTTAGTAAGAGTTCACTACCATAAAGGCTGTATATATGACAAAATCAAAGGCTTTTAAAAATATATAAATACCAGTACCAAAGTACTTTATAGTAATGATATATTAATTCTTTTGATCTAGCACTGTTTGAAATCCAGAGAAAACATGTCACTCGTTAATAAAAGGAACCCAAGTTAATCCTTAATCACTGAGGAAATGTTTCCCTAAACCTTCTAAAACTAAAAAAAAAAAAAAAAAAAAAAAATGCGGGAATACGGGAGCTGGGGAGATAGCTCCGAGGCACAAGTGCCTGCTGGGCAAGTGCAAGGTCGTGAGTTCGAACCCTGGTCCCACCAAAAAATAATAATAATAATAAAAATAAAAATAAATTTTAAAAAATTAAAAAAAAAATAAAAACTGTCCTCTATGAAGCAAGCAAACCATTGTTTGTGGTTTTAATAAATAAATAAATTCAAGTATATCCTGAGTATAATTTTCCAAATATTTTTCTAGCTGTATAAGGTCAGGTGACAATTCTTTTGTGGGTTGTGAGAGCTGAAGTGCTACATTTGCTTTATTCTTTCAATTCATGTATTATCTAAAGTTTATAAATGTTTATTTATTGACATTTGCAAAAAGTAAGATCTACTATTTTTTTTTTTTTTTTTTTTTTTAGATCTACTATTCCTTAGAGTAAATGTCACTGAATGTGTCTAAGGTTGTTACCTCCAAATCTCTTAAAAATCATTAACTATACATATTTCTAGAAAAACAAGTGTATGGAAACCTAATTTTAACTTAAAAATAGTTGTATTTATATTCCACAATTTTGGGGGCTGGTGAGATAGCTCAGTAGAATAAGGGCTTGCCTGGCAAGTGCAGAGTCCTGAGTTCAATCCCTGGTTCCAGAAAAAAAAAAAATAATAATAACTATATTCCACAATTTGCTCAAATACTGGTTTTCTTACAAACTTTCCACAGGATAAAATTCTTCATATTGGATTGAACTTGGGACCTTTCGCTTGCCAGGAAGGAGCTTATGCCACTAAGCTATATCCCCAGCCCACTACATTATGGTTTGATTATGTACTTATGAAATTTCAGGGAAATAGTTCTGTTTCTTGATAGTTTAATTTGTACTGAAATGATGGAAGGTGGTCACATGCAGTCCATGCAGGTGGGGCTCTAACATAACATTCAGTGAGTTTTCTGATGTGGACCACCCCTTTGACACTGAGGATAAAACATCTGTTGACAGAAGTGACTATGTATTTGTATTACTTCTCTCTGCATCTTCCAGTTTTTCCGTGTTATCTTCCTAGTTAATGTGGAACCTGATGACCCTGGGATTAGATACCAAAATGTTCTGTTGAAGCTTAGAAAACTCTGCTTTTACTGGTGGATTTTCTCTTAATTCCGTCTCACTAAATTCTTTATTTAGAAAAATAGCCAACTCTAATAAATTCTTGAGTTCAGTAGGTGCAAGTAATTAGCACCACAGTGACACCAACTGCATCTGCATCTGGAAAGGGTCCTGGATTGGGTACATCAGCCTAAAATACAAACATATGGCCTCCTGCAGGAACAGGGCCCACTAAAACAAAGTCTAAACTTAATCATACTCTTCACATTCTGCAGAGCCCACATTGATAATTTTCTATTCCAAGTCTTCTCTCGGGTCCTCAGTGCACTGGAAGGTGATCTTAAACTGGAATGGGTTGTCCAGAATCACCACATTGTTCACCTGGGCCTTGGCCATGGTGCAGAGGGTGAGCTGGCTCTACCTGCAGCCCTCTTGAAAACCTAACTTTAAAAGTCCAAACTCTTTTTTTTTCTTTAGTGTGTTTGTTTGTTACAGGGTCTCACTATGTTTCTCATACTCAGCAATCCTCCTGTTTTAAGCCTTCCCAGAGCTGGGATTATATGCATAAACCACTACATCTGGATTCAGTGGCCTGCTCAGCTGGCCTTGGGGGCAGGACTGGCACAGCATGTGGTGCCAAGGATCGAACTGCAGTCCCTGCGCTTGCCAAAGCTGGCCTAAGCAGACGCATTAGTCTGCAGACCTATCTTGTCTGCCTCATCTTTTTTCTTTCTTATCATCAATCACCTGGTTTAAATTTCGCTTATCTTGGAGTATAGAACATGAGGATACCACACAATTACTGGCTACAACATCACTGATGATCAGACTTCCCATAAATCATGTCAGGTTTCTGTACAATAGTTACATGCACCAATGCAGGTTATTTCAAAACATTTTAAATGAATTGAGCATGTTTTAACACCCTTACTACCTAACTGTCTCATGCAGAACCTGGATTCCCATGCATCTTCTTCAGGCACCATTCATGTGCTCCCCAGCAGGTGACCAGGCCAGGTCTGCAACAAGGCTCTATCACTTATTTCCTTAACCTGAAGTCTTACAGCAGATAGTTGTGTGAGAGGTGCCAGTAATAGTTGAACTTTAAATAACCTGCAGAGCATAAGGCTTGGTGGGAAGTAGTTAGTTTGTACAGAGAACTGGAACTGACACATTCAAACCAGAGGTGAAGTGTCAGGAAATATCAACTATATTCAGCAAGAGACACTAGTTTTGCTACAACTTGACAAAGATGTTTTAGTTTTTAAACAAATATTTCAATTGATGAAATCTATCAAAAAATTTGACCTTTCACCAGGTGTGGTATGCCATGCCTCTTATCCCAGTATTTTGAGAGGCTGAGGCAGGAGGATCACACATTGAAGCCCAGCATAGACATGCTGGTGGCTTAGCAAAACACTGCCTTGAATTAAAAGATAAATAGCTTTCCGTGCTGCCCAGCCAGGGTCTATAAGGCATTGTTCTTGATTCCCATCGTAACTTAAAGGGAAACTTTACAATGTCCAGAGCGCTTGATGTCCTGCAAACGAAGGAAGAGGATGTCCTCAAGTTCCTTGCTGCAGGAACCCACTTAGGGGGCACCAACCTGGATTTCCAGATGGAGCAGTATATCTACAAAAGGAAAAGTGATGGAATCTACATCATAAATCTGAAGCAGACTTGGGAGAAGCTCCTCTTTGCAGCTTGAGCCATAGTGGCCATTGAAAACACTGCTGATGTCAGCATCATCTCTTCTAGGAACACGGGCCAGCAGGCTGTGCTGAAGTTTGCTGCTGCCACTGGAGCTACTCCTATTGCTGGCCGCTTCACTCCTGGAACCTTCACTAACCAGATCCAGGCAGCCTTCAGAGAGCCACGTCTTCTGGTGGTTACCGATCCCAGGGCTGACCACCAGCCCCTCACGGAGGCATCTTATGTCAATCTGCCAACCATTGCTCTGTGCAACAGATTCTCCTCTGCACTATGTGGACAATGCCATCCCATGCAACAGTAAGGGAGCTCACTCTGTGGGTCTGAGGTGGTGGATGCTGGCCCGGGAAGTGCTGCGCATGTGTGGCACCATTTCCTTTGAACACTCATGGGAAGTCATGCCTGATCTCTACTTCTACTGGGATCCTGAAGAGATTGAAAAGGAAGAGCAGGCTGCTGCTGAAAAGGCTGTGACCAAGGAGGAATTTCAGGGCGAATGGACTGCACCAGCTCTGGAGTTCACTGCTGCTCAGCCTGAGGTCGCAGACTGGTCTGAAGGCGTGCAGGTGCCCTCTGTGCCCATTCAGCAGTCCCCTACTGAAGACTGGAGTGCTCAGCCAGCCACAGAAGATTCGTCTGCAGCCTCCACCACGCAGGCCACTAAGTGGGTAGGAACCACCGCCAAGTGGTCTTGAGCTGTTCTGCTGACACTTAAGCAAAATGGGAATGAGGCTGATGAAAAATAAAACAATAAATAAATAAATAAATAACAACAATAAAAATAAATAAAAGATAAATAAAGAGCTGGGGGCACAGCTCAGTCCAAAAGCCCTAAGTTGAACTCTTGGTACTATTAAAAAAAAGTAAACTTTTCAGAAAGCACAGCTTCAGGGCTGGAGAGATAGTTTAGTAATCTAAGCACCTACCTGGCAGTGCAAGCACCCGGATTTAGTACCCAGTACCACAGCCATGCCAGCCCCCAAAGCATGGGGCACACTATGCCAGCCACCAAAACTGGGCATGGTGGCACATGCCTATAGTCCCAGTGCTGGGGAGGCAGAGACAGCAAAATCAGTATGAGTCTGAGCTGTATAGTGAGATCCTGTTCTGAAAGAAAAAAAAAATACAGTGTCATGTTGCTTAAAGTGTTTTATGTTAAAAAATATCTCAACAGTACAAGATTTCCAAATGCACACAACGAAATTATAAACACACAGATGAGCACTATTAAATATTACTATATTGATTTGATACTATTTGATAGATATAAAGTGATGAATGAAGGTAAATACCTCAGGTATAAAGTACAATGACAAGGAATACAGAATGGGAAATTCCAATACTATTTGAGGAAGTTTTAATCTACTTTCTGTCACTAACAACACAGAATCTAATAGAATAAGTTGAAAACTACTTCTACTTTATCAGATTGTTAAAAGGTTCATAAAACAAACTGGACAGGAAGGAAACAAAGGATATAAAATAGGGAAGAAAAGTTATTTTTTCTTATATTCAATGAGCAAAGAAACAAAAAAGGCCCAAATGAGTATTTAAAAATGAAATCACAATTGGTGATGTAGCTTCATTGTGGGGCATGACTTGCATACATAAAGTCCTAGCTCCAATTTTCAGGCTCAAAACAAATAAAGTCAATAACATAAGGAAAAAATGGGACAGTTTTGAAGTTTTAAAAGAAAACAAACTATGCACTATTAGGAAAAGAGACAGAGACAAACCTAGACAATTTCAAAAATAAATGGATAGGTTCCTGATGGAAAAAAAAATTAAAAAGAGGATCTAAGAGGGATGCCTACAACCAAAACCATTCTTTACCTACTGACAGCCTAAATTCTTAGGGAAACCCAACAGTAGATTCCATGTGCCAGATCAATGCACTTACGTACCCAGTATCCGCATTTCTTTCCAGGGCCCTGTGTTCCTGTCATCTTGGAACTGTGTCCCTTTCTGGCCAAAATAAGGGTCTTGAATTTGATCTCTTTCCTATATCTAGTTGGATACATGTTCCCCGCCTTTTCTGTGGTTTTCCACAGAAAAATAACACATTCCTTAAAGCCCTTTATCATCTGTTTAAAATGTATTCATGTATTAAAGCTGCTAATTTTTTAAAAAGACACAAACTTTGAAAATATTGTCTCAAGGTATCTTGCACTGAATAAATCTAGAATTTATTTAGTTCAAAGATTTAGAAAGAAGCCGGGCATGGTGGCGCACGCCTGTAATCCCAGCACTCGCGAGGCTGAGGCAGGAGGATCGGTGTGAGTTCCAGACGAGCCTGGGCTACAAAAGTGAGCTCAACGTCAGCCTGAACTGCATAGTGAGACCCTGTCTCAAAAAAAAGACAAAAAAAAAAAAAAAA
>PVJA010040525.1:0-18501 GCA_004027025.1 Myocastor coypus | reverse complement strand
CCACACAGCGTTGCTTCTGACCAAGGAACAGATTTTACAGCCAAAGAGGTGCAGCAGTGGGCTCATGCTCATGGAATTCACTGGTCTTACCATGAACCTCATCATCCAGAAGCAGCTGGATTGATAGAAGGATGGAATGGCCTTTGAAGATGCAGTTACAGTGCCAGCTAGGTGGCAATAGCTTGCAGGGCTGGGGTAAGGTACTTCAGCGGGCTGTCTATGCTTTGAATCAGCGCCCCCTGTACGGTACCGTGTCTCCCATAGCCAGGATTCATGGGTCCAGGAATCAAGGGGCGGGAGTAGGAATGGTACCACTCACCAGTACCCCTAGTGATCCACTAGCAAAATGTTTGCTTCCTGTCCCCACAACGTTGTGCTCTGCTGGACTAGAAGTCCTAGGCCCAGAGAGGGGAAGGCGCATACCAGGAGGCACAGCCTCCATTGAACTGGAGGCTAAGATTTCCCCTGGTCACTTTGGATTCCTCATGCCTTTGAGGAAACAAGCTGAAAAAGGAATCACAGTGTTGTCAGGGGTGACCGACCAGACTATCCAGGGGAAACTGGACTGCTAGTCCACAATGGAGGAAAGGAAGAATCTACATGGAGTGCAGGGGATCCCTGGGGCGCCTCTGAGTGCTGCCATGCCCTGTTATTAAGGTGAGTGGGAAGCTACAACAACCTAATACAGGGACAATGACGAATGGCCCAGAGCCTTCAGGAATGACGGTATGGGTCACTCCACCAGGGAAAGGACCAAGGCCTGCTGAGGTACTTGCTGAGGGCCAAGGGAACACAGAATGGGTAGTACAAGAAGGCAGCTCCACATATCAGCTACTACCCCGTGATCAGCTATAGAAAGGGGGGTTATAATTGTACTAGTTCACCCCTGTATATAGTTGTATTATGATACAATATGGGTAGATTTAGTGCCAGTTCTTAAGGATTAACCCATGTCAATGTTGAAGGTGTGAGTGCACTTCTGTTTATATGTAGAATAATATAGTTATAACAATGTTGGGTGCAATTGTGTGCATATCTCTGTATCTGGAGACTGATTTAAAGAAATATGTCTAGTTGCCAAGTACACAAGGGGTGGATTGTAGTGGTTGATATATTGTGTCAACTTGGTGGGATGCCTGGTGGTGGATACATTCTATCAACTTGGCTGCACTGCCTGGCTGTTTCACACTGTGAGCCATGAGGGCCCTGCCCCAGAATAACTCAGTTTGGACTTTATCTCCTGCCTTCCTGCACGGACTTGTCAGCCTTTAGTTTAGACTGGACCCTTCAGCTTTCTGTAGCAGATTGTTCTGTCTTCTGTTGCAGACACAGTGGCTGACCATTAGAGACTGTTAGGAACTGGTAGAAACTGGTTAAGACCATGAGACCATTAAGGATGGAACACTGCAGGGAGTATAAAAGCCTTGGGACTGAATCCTTCAGTTGGCAGTGTGCAGACGCTCTCAGCACACTTCCCCATCTGACTCTGGGACTGGCACGTCTTGCGTTATCTCTGTCCCTTGTATTATATCTGTTCCTCTAGTAAAACCCTGACTAGAAGGGCCCGGCGGGATGGCACAGCAGTCTAAAGCACCTGCTTGGGAAAGCTAGGGCAGCTTCAGGGACCACGGTTTGATCCCCGATACCACATGCTGCGCCAGCCTCGCCCTTGGGGCAGGCTGAGCTGGCCATAAAAATGAGTGAATAAACAAAGGTTCTGAAACAAGAAAAAAAATAAATAAAATTTAAAAAAAAAAACCTGACTAGAACAAAGTGTAAGCGCAGAGTAGGTATTGGGGCACACGCCTGTGATCCCAGTGCTCCAGAGGTTGAGGCAGGAGGACCATTGTGAGTTCAAGGTCAGCGTAGACTTGCAAATGGCTATGCAAGTTGTCTATTTCCTCTTGGATCAGCTCTTGGCAACCTGTTTCTCTTGAAGAATTTGCCCATTTCATGAAAGTTGTAAATTTGATTGGCATGAAGTTTGCTTGTTGTCTTTTTTCATGGCTGTATATTAGTGTGATAACCTCCTTCATTACTGTGCTAATTTATGTCCTCTCTGTTTTACTTGATCAGTAAGTCCTTCTCTCTGTGTGTCTGTCTCTGTCTCTCTCTGTTGGTCTCTCTCTCTCTCTCTCTCTCTCTCTCTCTCTCTCTCTCTAAGACAGATCTCAATAGGTAGTTCATGTTAACTTTCAACTCACTCTGTGTCCTAAGCTGGCCTCAGACTCTCAGCAATCCTCCTGCCTCAGCCTCCCAAGTGCTAGGATTACACCCATGCACTACCACATCTGCTTTAGCTTAATCTTTTTTTATTATTATTATTTTATTTTTGGCCGGCTCAGCATGCCGTAAGGACAGGGCTGGTGTGGCATGTGGTGTGAGATCGAACCAATGGTCACCTGTGCCTGCCTAAACTTGCCTAAGCCGGCGCTTTAGACCACTGAACTACCTTGCCAGCCCCCAATCTAATCTTTTCAAGATTTCATTTTAAATCCTTTTACAGCAGGCCTAGTCTTTATTCTAGAACTAATTTACCTCAATTTCTGTGGCATGGTGCTTCTGTGGTCCGTATTTAGTGACACTGTATTCACAAGAGACCTCTCCTCTCACAAGAGGAAGCTCCAACAACTGTTGGTGCCATCTGAGATCTTGAGTCAGTTTTCTCTCCTTAGGTCCAAGTCTATGTTCTGCTCTTAGGACAGAATACCCGAGACCAGGTTTTTTTTTTTTTGTCTTTTTGAGACAGGTTCTCGCTATGCAGTTCAGGCTGGCCTAAAGCTCACTTTTGTAGCCCAGGCTGGTCTCAAACTTGCACTGATCCTGCCTCAGCTTCCCAAGTGCTGGGATTACAGGCATGCGCCACCATGCCTGGTGATCCCAAATAATTTACAAAAGAAACACTTTTTTTTTTTTATGTCTGGCTCAGTCTGCCCTGGAGGTGGTGCTGGCCTGGCACAGCATATGGTACCAGGGATCGAACTGCAGTCCCTGTGGTTGCCTAAGCTTTCCTAAGCAGGCGCTTTAGACCGCTGAACCATCTTGCCGGCCCAAAACAAATTTATTTTGGTTCAAGGTCTGGAAGGTTGGAAACTTCTAGAGCATGACAGAGCATATGCTGTTTCAATTCATAACAAAAAAGAGAGACACGAATGGCTCTGAAAAGGTCAAGCCCACAGCCTCGCCTGGCACTCACCGCTGGCTCTGGTGGTGGCTAACCAGCCCCTCCAAGAAGAGCACTGATCCCACTTACTGGCCTAAGCGCCTCTTACAGTCCCCATCTACGGATGCCCCCACAATGGCAGTCAATTGCAGCATCGGTTGTAGAAGGGACCAGCTGCATTCAGACCACAGCTACTTGAATGGGGCTCTTCCTCTACCCCCAGGACCCTGGCACCCACTGCAGGCTCAAGGGGATGGACAGAAGCACGGGTCTGTACTGCCCACAACTAATGTTGGAAAATATTTGTTCCCTGGGTTTAGTCCAGTTTTCTCTCTTTCTTTCTTTTTCTTCCTTCCTTCCTTCCTTCCTTCCTTCCTTCCTTCCTTCCTGTGGGACCAGGGTTCAGACTCATGACCTTGCACTTGCCAGGCAGGAACTTGTGCCATGGAGCTATCTCCCCAGCCCCTGTCCAGTTTTCTGTTGCTCACGATGGGCATATAATTCTGTGCCTCTTTTTGGGGACAGAATTGGAAAGTGGTATTTCTCAATATAACAACAATATAACCTGAGCACCCCTCGGCCATCTTGGTCAGAAGTCACGGGGCACCCCATTCATTTCAGTCACCCAACTTCTCTACTTTCATGAACTAAGCCCCCCACCCCCATTAGCAGCCATCTTGCTCCATGACCATCCAGCAGACAGTCATAAAGTGGGACCACCATGGGTCCCCAGCTAGGCCACAGGCTAGCAGAATGGCTCCACAGGGGAACAACAGAAAACGCTCCCAGACTACAAACCTGTGGATGCAAGAGAAAAAATCAAGTGGCTTTTGAAATGCTCCATGTTTGGAGTATTCAGGCTGCAGCTGCCTGTCGCGGACAAGCTGATGAGCTGCTTGCAGTGCCCTGCCCAGCTGGCGCCCTCCAGTCCCCACTTCTCGCTCAGCTTCCTCCGCTCTCGCCCTGCTGCGGCCTCCACCAGGCCGCGCTCTGCCTGCAGCGCCCGCGCCCAGAAGGCTGGCCCAGCCGCACCGTGGCTCTTCCTGCCCCTGACCCGCGCTTCACGGCTCCACAGCGCTCCTGGCCGCCTGACGCTGTTCCCGGACTGCCTAGTGGCTCTGCGCAGGCGTTAGGCGGCACCGAGGGTCTCTCCCACCATGCGGGAAGCTGCCTGCAAGCAGGGAGCAGGTGGTCTGGCCCACAGCGGTCTCAGAAAGTGAAACCACAGCCCTAACAGGTGCTCAGTGAAAACTTGCTAATTGCGTGAGTTTCTGTCTGGTCTCCGCCAGCTCCAAAGATGTTCCCCATGTCCCACACGCGCCACTGTGTCAGGGGCAGCGTCGCAGTTACTTTTGCTTTCGTAGTTGGGGCAAAGAGCTGACACCCAACATGGAGGAAGGAAAGGTCTATTTAGCTGACGGTTTGTGGAGGTGCTAGTCCATACTCCGCGGGATCCGAGGCACAGCGGCACACGGCGGAGAGCATCCGGACGTGGCGGCCGCAAGGAGCTGAGAGCAAAGGGAGCGGTGGCAGCAGCCCCGGCCGCTGCAGGCTGTGGCACCCGCTCCCAGACCCTAGCAGCACCCATACCCACAATCCCAGAGCGTCCTGAGTTCATCACAGTGACTGCATGAGGCTCTGGGGGGACAACCAGACACAGGCCAGAACAGGTAGCTTTGGGGAGAACCAGACGAAGACATGGGACTAAAAATACTCAGGGCTACACTGTGAGCAAGAAGCTGAAGAGAGCAGGCCGCGCCTGTCTCCGCAGGAAGGCCAGGTGCAGACCCCCAAGCCGCCAGCTCCTGCCTCCCGCCTCCCGCGTGGCTTCCCAGCGCACCTCCACCTCGTCTTCCCAGGATCTGCTCCTGAGCTGGGGCTGAGGCAGGCTCTCCGCTCCGACCGCTCTCCCTGCCTCCCTCCCTCCCTCCCTGCCTCCCTCCCTCCCTCCCTCCCTCTCTAGCCCTCTTCCCTCCATCTTCCTCCCTCCCTTCTTTTCTCCTACCCTTCTCCCCTCTCTCTCCTTCCATTTTTCTCCCCTCCGGAGAGATATGTTGGGTGACTGCTAGTTTGGGCAGACCCTGGGCCTTGCCACAGCTTGGGGAGAGTGGGGCGGAACCGGCTGAGGCAGGAGGAGCTCTGTGCCTTTCAGGCCAGCCTGGGCAACAGAGGGAGACCCTGCCTCAAGACGAAAAAATAAAGAGGCAAGATTAGACTTGGATTTTGAGAAGACCCCTGTGGGGCTGTGGGGAGGGATGGGGGAGCAGGAGGAAGCAAGGGGCGCCATAGCCCTTGGGTGGGGCTCGTTTAGCCCCCTGCCCCTCCCCCAGCTGCCTGCGGGGGTGTGGGGGGGTGAGCGCCCGCAACTGGCCCCAGCCCTCCCTGAAAGTGGCCAGGAAATCTGGCTCCTTGGAGAAGACGCTGCTGCCGCCGCCTGCCCTGCTTTTGCCTTGGGAGGAGATCAGTTTACCCTAATAGCCTACGTTTTGTGTTTTAATAATCCTTGATCCACATGTGTAATATATGTTGGAATAATTATGTGGTAATCATTGTTATTAAGAAGAATTCTCTTTCACGGAAAATTAGACGGCCTTCATTGTAATTAGGTCCACATTGGGTTGCTGGGTAGCAGTGTGTGATCACGTGGTTCATAGCACTTTCAGCTGCAGCTGCCGGCAGTGGGGCACACCTGTGATCCCAGCGCTCTGGGAGGCTGAGGCAGGAGGGTCGCAAGCTCCAGGCCAGCTTGGTAAGCTCTTGGCTTGATGAGATTCTGTCTCAAAATAAAATGTATAAAAGGAAGGGGATGGGGCTGGTGAGATAGCTCAGTGGACTAAGCACCTGCTTAGGCAAGGGCAGCTACTGGGGCACCATATGCTGTGCCAAACCCAGCCCTGGGCATGCTGAGCTGGTCACAGAATCGGGCATGTAACCCCGACATTGGGGAGGCTGAAAACAGGAAGCTCACTATGGAGCTGTGTAGTGAGACCCTGTATCACACATATTTTTTTAAAGAAGAGGATGTAGCCCAGCATGAAGGTCCTGGGGTCAGTCCCCAGGACCACAAAAGGAAAAGGGGGAAAGGTTTTAAACTACAAATACAGTATATTCAAATAAAATTTGTGCCAGGGAGATAGCTCAGTAGAATAAGTGCTTGCCTGGCAAGTGCAAGGTCCTGAGTTCAATCCCCAGTATTATATATATATTTGAAGATGAAAGAATGAAATGGAAAAGAATGAATGAGAAATTAAAGCATATAAGTATTAACTGTTAAAATAATGGATTGGGGGCCAGGCATGGTGGTGCACGCCAGCACTAACAAGGCTGAGGCAGGAGGATCAGTGCAGGGTTCGAGACCAGCCTGGGCTACAAAAGTGAGCTCAAGGCCAGCCTGAACTGCATGGTGAGACCCTGTCTCAAAAAGACAATATATATAAAATAATGGGCTGGGGTTGGAGTTAGAGTTTGCCTGCAATGCACAAGGCCCTAGGTTTGGTCCCCAATACTGCAAAAGAAAAAATAAATTAAATCAAATTAAATTTTAAAAATAGCTTAAAAAAAAAGCTTGGACTGATTCCCTGACAGTTTTGTTTTTGTTTTTGTTCGGTACTAGGAACTAAGCTCAGACCTTGTGCGTGCCAGGCAAATGCTGTGCCGCTGAGCTGCAGCCTGGCCCTCCCTGAGGACCAAAGAGCTGACCTCCTGGTCTTGGCAAGAAGGGCGCTGACCTGTTTGGGCGGGGACCTTGGTGCTGGTGGCCAGTCCCCACCCACCGCCAGGGTGTAGCACTGAGCTCCATCCCCAGCCCTGTTTGAATTTTTGAGACAGGGTCTTGCAGAATTCCCTGGGCTGGGCTGGAACTTGGTATCCTCCTGCAGCCTCCTAGAGCTGAGATTACAGACCTGTATCACCACGCGCAGCCTCATCTACATTTTTAAAGGTAAATTTTTTTCTTTTCTTTTCTTATTTTAAATTATTTAGTATAGGGTCTACAGTCTCCCTACTTGGATTGGACTTGTAGTGATGCTTCTGTTTTCAGACCCTGAATACCCTGTAGATCTGCCCCTAAAATAAAAAAAGAAAAAATCAAAGTAGCCATGTTTGCACATGCGTCATCTTGGCACTTGGCAGGCTGAGGCAGGAAGATCACCCCAAGAGTTTGAGGCCAGCCTGGGCTCCACAGTGAGTTCAAGATCAGCCTGCATAGCAAGCTATGTAATGAGACACTGCCTCAAAACAGAAGCAAAGTCCCCCTAAAGCCGTAGGGCTAAAAAAGCAAGGAGAATTCCTTCTTTCCCTTCAAAATACAGAGGGGTTGGGGCCAGGGAGATAGCTCCATGGCACAAGTGCCTGACTGGCAAGTACAAGGTCATGAGTTTGAACCCTGGTCCTGCAAAAAAAAAAAAAAAAAAAGAAAGAAAGAAAGAAAGAAAAAGTATAAAGGGGTGCACAGGCAGGCAAGGGGCAGGCAGGGCCAGGAGCCCTCCAGCAGGATCACTTGCTTATTTCTGGTGTGCCCTGGGCATGACTGAGCCCAGCCCTCGGGGATCCCATATAAAAGGGAAGCATTTTCTTCCACTGAAAGCATTTGGCCTGAAGAGCATCTTCTGTGAGACCCTAGAAAGGTGAGCCTTTGGGCTGCGGAGATAGCTCAGTGGTCTCAATGCCTGCCTGGCAAGCATAAGGATTTTGGTTTGACCACTGGTACTGCATACCATGCCCTGTGCCAGTCACTGAGACTGGGCATGGTGGTGTACACCTGTAATTCCAGCCCTGCAGAGGCTGAAAACAGGTGAATCACTAGGAGTCCGAGCTGCACAGTGAGACTCTGCACCAAATGAATGAATGAATGAATGAAAAAGAAAGGTGTGGGGTCCGGGAGATAGCTCAGTGGAATAAGCGCCTACCTGGCAAATGCAGGGTCCTGAGTTCAATCCCTGGTTCCACAAAAAAAAAAAAAAAAAGGTGAGGCCAGCCTGATAGCTCAGCAGACTAAAGCACCTGCTTAGGCAGAGTGCAGCAGCAGCCAGGGTTCATGGGGTTCATCCCAGCGTGCCGTGCCAGCCCCACTCCTGGAGCGTGCTGAGACAGCAACTAAGGGCAGGTGTGGTGGTGCACAGGAGAACCACTAGGAGTCCGGTCTATGTAGTGAGACCCTGTAGACAGAAAAGGAGAGGGAAAAGAAGGAAGGCAAGCCTTGGCCCCAAAGCCAGTGCTCCTAAGGAATTTTAAGAAATGATTTTAGTTGTGTCGATAGTCTGTGGGATTTGCTTGTTTTGCTATTGCCCTAGCCCTTTTTTATTTTTTTATTTTGAGACAGAGATAGCTCAGTGGTCTAAAGTACCTGCTTAGGCAAGCTTGGGCAACTGCAGGGACCAAGGTTCGATCCCCAGCACCACATGCTGCGCTAGCCCCACCCCCAGGGTAGGCTGAGCCGGCCATAACATAAATAAATAAAGTTTAAAAAGTATTTTAAGACAGAGTCTTAGTAGGGCCTTAAATTGCCCAGACTGAGCTCTAAATTGCAGTGGTCCAGCCTCGGCCTCTCGCAGTGCTGGGGTGTCAGATGTGCCTGGTCCGTGCTTTTCAGGCAAGTTCTTTGCCACCGTCCAGAACCTGCCCCTGCCCCCTCACCGGTTTGCACTAATGGAGTCTGCAGGTATTGTGACTCCCGCATGGGCTGTGGTGAAGGTGAAGGGGACCGGGAAGGACAGTCGCAACCTGGACTTTTTTTTGTTTGTTTGCTTTTGCAGTACTGGGAACCTCGCAGTCAGAACCTTGCACTTGCCAGGTAGGGCACTTATGCCCTGAGCTACCTCCCTGGCCCCAGAGCCTGCACCCCACCCAGGCCTGGGCCTCCCCTTTCTGGGTTCAGTGTTCCAGATGCTGAGCAGGAGAACAGCTGGAGTTGGTGTGGCCAGCAGGCATCAGGGAGGAGCCTGAGGGGATGAGAAGACAAGCAGTGTTGGGGTCCTGTTACCTCCTGGCCCCAGTGCTCCCATTGCCCCCCCCAGTTCAGGATCCAGCTGCCCCCTTCCCAGCCCCTTTAAACTCTCTTTGATGCACAGCGCCACCCTGCCAAGGGCTCAGACAGCAGAGTTGCCTCTGACTGTGCTTCTACCACCCACACCTGTCAGCTGCCCAGACTGCGTCCTAGAGCCCTGTGTGGTGTCGGCTGCAAGGAGCAGGCCTGGGGCCTTGACCGCTAAAGCCGAGCCTCGGGCCACATGCCAGGCCCTCAGCGGCTCGGCATGACTCTCAGGCTGGGGAAAGGGCTCACGAGGGGTCAGCGCAATCGATATCTCATCTGCAGTTCTCCGAGCGGAAGTGATGGCTATTGGAACACGGTAATGGGTGTTGTCTACTGGAAGAGACTAATCTTCCCAGCTGTGGAGGGCTCCGCAGGTGGCCTGTGCACCAGCAGGCTCGTCTGCCCGTGGCCGTGGTTGCGGCTGTCACTGGGGAGGGCTGGGGCTTTTAAAGCCGCAGCGGTCTTGCTGCTGCCTATGTCCATCCGTCCCCTGGCACAGAGCCTCAGCGCAGATCCAAGCCAGTTCTCCATACACCGGTGGGGAAACTGAGGCCAGGAGCTGCTTGAGGCCCTGTACTCAGGCAGACATGGGGGGAAGAAAGTTCTGCTCCCTGGACTCCATAGCCAGTGACACACAGAATGGTCACAGGCTGGCCCTGCCCTTGGGATATTGGGGTTCATACCAGTCATCTCTCATCTGTCTTTCTCACCCTGGCTGGCAGGCCTCCAGCCTGATGGGCCACTGGCCCTTGGCCCTTTCCTGTAGGTGCTGCTCTGTGCAGGTCTCCCAATGCTAAGTGACCAGCTGCTATGGGCCATGTGGGCCAGGCCCATGTAGGCCTCGGGGACACAGGGCTTGGCAAACAGAAAGCCTTTATCTCAGTGGCTTCTGCAGCTGAGCAGATGGAGGCAGACGGACGGAGGTCACAGGAAGTTGCTGAGCTGACTCTGTGATGAGCTTGCTGTGTGATCTTAGAGAGATCCCTTAACTTCCACAGGCCTCAGTTTCCCCAAATGTAAAACAAGGGCTTGGATTCCCTGATCCCTGAAGAAGGTAGAGTTTTTTTCCTACCAAACATCCATTCTATAGCTCATAAAGTTTTCAGAAGCCACTCGAGTTCCCGTGCCAGCTCTGGGGGTTCCTGTAGGAGCTACTCAGGGGGCTCCATGAGGTCAGGTCCCCTGACTCCAGTATATATCAGAGTTCTGCCCAGGCCTCAGCAGTGGCAGGAAGCACCCAGGCTGAAATCACAAGCAGCTCTGGTGTAGAACATTCCCCCCTAGTATTCCTCTCGAGCCCTTGTTTAAATTTTTTTTTTTTTTGAGATAGGTTCTCATTATGTCACTAGATTGCCCCCAAAGGCCTCCAACCTATGATCCTCTTGCCTCAGTCTCCTGGTGTGGAGATGGAAACTCACAGTGTCTACACCACAGACCCCCTACAGGCTCCATGGCTGCTCTTGGGATTTAGACGGCCAAGGGTCTGCAGGACTCTGGAGGGCCCCAGAGGGGGATGGACGGCTCCCGGGGCTGCCTCCCACACAAGCAGCCTAAGTTCAACTGTGTCCCTGGGGAGACATCGGGTTGCTGAGTTCTAGGGAAGGGTCTTAGGCAGACCTGAATGAAGGCTGCCTGTCTCCTCTTCCCTCCAGCCAGTCTCCTCATCTGCAGAAGAGATGCCATCATGGGACCAATATAGCACACTCCTGAGTAGCGGGCTGTCTCAGTTACTCTTCTCTCTTTGCTGGGACAAATGCCCGACACCCAAAATGAAGGAAGGAAAGGTTTATTCAGCTCAGTTACTGGAGGTTTCAGTCCATACTCAGCTGGATCCAAGGCTAAGTAGCACATGGCAGAGGGCAGCAGCACAGCAACAACAGCAACAGAGGCAACTGACCAACTGGGCGCTAGAGAGCAGCAGGGAGAACAACAGCCAGGAGAGGGTCTGTTTCTTTCTCTCTTGTAATACATTCAGGCCATCACCCCAGGCTGCGGAAGGCACCCACACCCATAATCTCAGCAACACTAAGACACAGAATCCTAGCAGATCATGGGTTAGTCTCAAACTCCAGAAGTCCCTGTCCCATGACTGCATGAGGCTTTGCGGGGACAACTAGACACAAACCATAACACTTCACCCCTGGGCCCTCAAAGTCTAATGCATACTCCTTTGTGCAAAAGACATTTTAGTTCATCTCAAAGATTTGCCAACGTCCCAACAGTTTTAGCATTGCTGAAAAGTCTAAGTCCCAAGTCTCCTCCAAGATCCAAGGCAAACTCCCAACTGTGAGCCCCTGTACAAAAGAAAAATTAAACACATCCAACATTCAAAGGCACAAGATAGGGCTGGTGAGATAGCTCAGTGGTCTAAAACACCTGCTTAAGCAAGCTTAGGCAACCGCAGGGACCATGGTTCCATCTCCAGCACCACATGCTGTGCCAACCCTACCCCCAGGGCAGGCTGAGCTGGCCATAACATAAATTAATTAAATAAATAAAGTTCAAAGGCACAAGATAGACATCATCATTCTAAAAGTTGTAAACAGCAGGGTCATACAAAACACTGGGACCAACACAAGCCCAAAATCCAGCAGGGCAAACATTAAATTCTATAATTCCAACTGGAACATCCAGAGCAGTCTGTGTCGAGCAGTGCACTCCAAAGGCCTTACAAGGCTCTGCCCCTAAGGCACTTTTGGTGGTAACTCCCATGGTTTCTTTCTTAGGCTGGCTTTGATCCCTCTTTGCAGTTTCCTTCAGATGATCCACTTTTCCAAAACTTCTGGGGTTTCTGCTGAATTGGCTTCTCACTCTCTGCTTCATACACTGCCCTCTCAGGGGCACACTACCTGGCCTCCCAGGCCTTCTTCTGAAATCGAGGCGGAAGCCTTCTTAACCTCATAGCTCCTGCATTCTGAATGCGCCTAAAACCAATGCCACATGGATGATGCCAAGGCCTCCTGTCAGCTGGAGCAGTAGCCAGGCTTCCTTCTCTCTTGGCTGTAGGAGTCGAGTACCTGGATTGATGAACACTCTGACCTTGATTCCAAGGAACAAATTCTCCATGCCAGGGCCGTTTTGGAACCTGGTGTGGCTGCTGCTGCCGTTGTAGAAGATGGGGGCTGCAACTTTCTTTCCAAAGTACTCTTTCCCTTGCAATTCTGAGGCTGCAAAGGGTGGAGAGCTGTCACCTCTTGTGATTCCCTCAGGCCATCTTTTTGATTCTCTGATTCCTTCCCAGCAGTGGAGATCCTTTCAACTCCATCTTTGCAGTCTGGAGCTTTATTAGAACTTTTTTTTCTGGCCAAACTCACAACATTTTAAGTCACCCTGCTTGGTCTTTGCTCTTGATTTTCAACATGAATTTGGCTAAAAGCCCCCAAACAATAACCATACCACCTCCCCAACAGCCCGCTGCTTTGAAATATCTTTTGAAAGATGAATCAGTCTGCCATGCTTAATCTCAGTCTTAGGCAAAGTCTCTAGACCTGAGCAAAATTCCGACAGACTTTCAGCCAAGCCATAGCCCAAATCATTTGGAGTCCAACAACCAACATAGTCCTTCCCATCAGAAACCTCCCCCACCTGGTCTTTACGGGCAGGCCTTCTGTCAGTCTTCTGGCCTGAGTTCTGACCAGAATCTCCCCTACAGAACAGCCAAAGCTGCTCCAGCTCTTTGCGAGTAGATGACTTCTCCAAACTTTTCCTATCTTTTCCCATAAGCCATTCCCAAAAACTTGTAATCCATATGGTCAGGTTAGCCAGCAACGAACCTATTCCTGGTACCAAATTCTGTCTCAGTTACTCTTCTCTCATTGCTGAGACAAATACCCAACACCCAAAATGAAGGAAGGAAAGGTTTCTTCAGCTCACTGTTACTGGAGGTTTCAGTCTGTATTCAGCTGGCTCCAAGGCTGAGTGGCACAGGGCAGAAAGCATCCAGTTCATGGCTGTGGGACAGCAACAATGGTGACAGAGGCAACCGACCAACCAGAGTGACAGAGACCAACAGAGAGAACGATGACCGAGAGAGTCTGTTTATAGTACATTGAGGCTATTGCCCCAGGCTGTGCACACACACCCATAATCCCAGCAGTACTGAGATCCATAACCCCAGCAATGCTAAAACACATAATCCTAGCAGATCATGAGTTATTCTCAGACTCTAAAAGTCCCCACCCCATGACTGCATGAGGCTTTGGGGGGACAACTAGATATAAACCCTAACATGCATTATCCCCATGCCACCTGTGGCTGTGTCCGGGCTCCCTTGCCCAGCCCTTGACCCTGGAAAGCAACAGGTGTGGATTCCCACACCCCTGCGGGGCCATCATTCCCCTTTGCCCATGTCACCTACTCACCCTTCCACACTCATCCTGATGCTCCTCTCAGGGTCCTTGCCACCCTGCCAGGAGCCCTGGACGGGGTGTGGTGTGCGTGCGAGACAGAAACGGAGGTGACCTGCTATGGCTGCAGGCAGGAGACGATGAAGCCCTGGGATAGCCCAGGAATAAGGCTGGCAGGGCCCCCAGGGGTGGCCACACCATCCTCCATTACGTGGGCTGGGAAGGAGCCTGGGTCGCCCAGATGGCTCATTGCTCCACGGTGACCTCTGTGCGGCTCCCATGTGCTCTGATCCATTCAAGGAGCTGGGGGAGCGGAGGAGAGAGAACAAGTTAGAGCCGGACATGGTGGCACAGGCCTTCATCCCTGCCCTTGGGACACTGAGGCAGGAGTATTGCCACCAGTCCCAGGCCAGTCTCAGCTGCAGGGTGAGTTCAAGGCCAGCCTGGATCAGCGGTCTAAAGCGCTTGCTTAGGCAAGCTTAGGCAACTGCAGAGATTGTGGTTGGATCCCTGGCACCACATGCTGTGCCAGCCCCGCCCCCGGGGTGTGCTGAGACGGCCACTGAGACTGGGTGCAGTGCCTGTAATCCCAGCTGTTGGAAGGCTGTAAACAGGTGGATCACTACAAATCTAATCTAGTAGTGAGACCCTGAACACCCTGTAGACCCTTCCCTAAAATACAAAAAGAAAGAAGAAAGAAAGAAAGAAAGAAAGAAAGAAAGAAAGAAAGAAAGAAAGAAAGAAAGAAAGAAAGAAAGAAAGAAAGAACAAAGAATGTCGGGGCTAAGGAGAAATGTCTGGGGGACTCTTGAGTTCATCCAGGAAGGGACTTGGGGAGCTTGAAGCAGGAAGAGCGGTGCAGCCTGTGGAGATGTGGGAAAGGGGTGGCCGGCAGAGGACACCACATTCAGAGGCCAAGGCACCCAAAACCCTCACAGATGGCTCAGGAGTGAACACAAGACCATGCCCAGCTGGGCAGGGCCACTCAGTTTGCCCCAAGAGTGCCAAGGAGCCAGGCCAGGGACCCCTCCAAACCCAGGAGTTCTGCTCCCCAGATCCCAGGCCCTATGGCCCACCTTCCTGTCCTCCATGCACCCCCAGGGGAAGACTCCCAGGGAATGGGGTCTCTGCTCCCTCCGACCCCACCCAACAAGGCCGCTTTGTCTGAGAGCCTGAGGACCTTGGGGCTCCTCCCCAGGCCCAGCAGCCTCACAGAGCTCTGAAAGGAGGCTTTTATCCCAGTCCCAGACCAGACTGCTGGGAAGCCAGTGGCCGGGGCAGCCCATGGGGCCAGGCAGAGCCACCGCCCAGGCTCCTGGGACTGTAGGCACAGAGGGGCCAGAACAAAGGGGCACCCGGGGAGCGGCCAGGCCCGGTCCTGCCCCCCCAGAAAGACAAGAGGACTACACAGGCTCCCCCCTCAATCTGCTCACTCGATCGCAGTGGCCGGTGACATGGCCCTTTGTGCAGCCCCTGCCCCATGGGAGAAAGGAGGCAGGTAAGGCCAGGCCACTCCGTAAGAGGATCTCCCAGGCCGTCCTGCTCCTTGTCCCTGTCCTGGGAAGCATGGGGGTGGGTGGTTTGTCAAGAGAGCCGCACATGTCCAAGTGAACAGAAGGATGCCAGCCTGTCCCTTCAGTCTGAGAGAGACAGGAAAGAAAAACATGCAGAAAGCTGTTGCTCCCAGAGCCACCTCTGCTGCCAGCCCTGGATGCCCTTGAGCCTCTGTAAGACCTGTCCCCAGGAGGGGCAGTGCCCACTCCCAGGTGTAGATACCAAGGCCCCCAGAGGTTAAACTACCTGCCCAATGCCCCCCAGCTGGTGAGAGCCAATGCTAGGATCCGAGCCCAGGCCCTCTGTCACCACTGCAGCTCCGTCCTTGCAGTGCTCCCGAGGTGAAAGGACGGAGGGGACACGTCCTCTCCTGCCACCCCTAGGGGACCTACTCCCAAGGAGCATCCACCAAACTGCTTTCCTTCCAAGGGCTTTGAGTTCTCTGGGTTCAACAGTGAGCCTAGCAGACTGAGAATCAGCGAGGCAAACTGACGCCACGTGGTCTGGTGGGGCTCCTGGCGCCTAGGCCAGCCTGGCCACCAGGCGGCCTGCTGCATATGGGAAACACAAGTGGTGGCACAAATGGGAAACTGAGGCCTGGAGAAGAGGGCACAGCCCTCCCAGGGCAGCCACGGCAAAATCAGGCTGAGCCCCGGTCCAGCCAAGTCGGGATGGACCTTGCCTGAGGGGGCCGTGCCGGGTCCCGCAAGTGTGAACGCCACTCAGAGCAGCTCTCCCTGACCTTGCTGCTGCCCAGAAAAGAGGGCAAGAGCTGGGGAGAGCGTGGCCAGACGCCTCCTCCACCGACTGCCTGCGCCCGCAGGTGTGGGTGCCAAGGACCAGGCAAGAGTGTTGGTGTGGCCTTACTCAGCCCCGTCAGAGGACAGGTGTGGGGCCCTGGGGCCAGGACAGCCAAGCCTCTGAAGGGTCTCAGGGACGCGGGGCCACATGGGAGGGGGGACAGGCAGAGACACCAGAGCTCAGCAAGCCGGGGGCAAAGCTGGGATTCCAACTCAGGTCTCTAGACTCCCATCCCGGAGGAAAGCAATTTCCCCAGGAAGTCGGGGTGGAGGGATCCAGGGAGCGGAGCAGGAGCCGCCCAAGCCCTTCATGCCACTGCGTCAGCTCCCCTCCGGCCCCACGCCAGAGCGGGGATCGTCCTGCGGCCCAGGTTTTCAGCCTACACCCCTTCCAGCTGACCTCCCGTGGCTCCCCAAGTCCTCAACTCATCTTTCTGGACCTCTGGTGGGTTTTGTCACCCCGCCAGCCTGAAGCAGCCGCCCCTGCAGGCTGGGCCACCAAGGGTGAGCTTGGCGAGGCCGGGGCGCAGAGGCGCAGAGGGTGAGCTACATGTGGTGAAGCAAGGGTCCTGCCACTCGAAGACCCCAGAGAGAGGGCCAGGCCCAGCCTGGCCGCAGCCCGGATTCCAGGGGCCCGGGCTTGCGCTTCATGGCCTCCCCACCTCCGTCCTTTCTGTCCCTGCTGTCCCCAAGAGAGAAGAGCCACCTCCAGATTTACCAGGCCTTGTTAGGAGCATGCTCTAGAGCCATCCCCGAGGTCGCAAGGTCACGGCAGTTTCCCATCGATCTATTTGTCCCTCCCTGAGCTGGAGGCCTTTGCCCCCGCCGGCCCCCAGAGCCGTATCAAACTTCAGCCACCTCTCCCTGGCCCCAAGGAGCCAAAACATGGGGCTAGGCTTTAAAACACAGCCCCGGGGCGATTTACCAGCTGGGCTGGCGGACCCCTGACCTCCAGGAGGTGTAATGCATCTCGTTGGTTTAGCAGATCAATGACTGTGGAAGAAAGAGCCCCTCGAGGGCTGGTAGGGAGCCCAGCCGGGACACCCCTCCACCTGCTGCCACAGAGCTCCAGGGCCTGTGTCCCCTGTCCCACCAGAGCAAACACACAGTCTGCAGGAACTAGGAATCAGAGGGGAAAATAGGCTGGTGGCTGCCTCTGGAGCCTCCAGAGCTTTTATTGAGGAGGGGGGCTGAGAAAAGCAGGAGACTCCACGCTCCCCTCTCCTTCTGTCCGCATGCCACCCCCACCAGCCTAGGCCAGGAGAAAGAGCAGGCGATACTTCCACACCCTGCAGAAATGCGGTCTGAGGAGCTGTTGGTCGCCAGGGAGCTTCCTGAAGAGGCAGAATCTGGGCCCCCTTCTCTGACCTGCTGCTCACAAGTTGCATTTTAGCCAAATTCTGCTGTGTTAGGGCTCCAGAGGAGGCAGTGCAGGAGGCAGGGAGAAGAGGGGCCCGCATCCCAGGCGTGCCGGTTGGAAAGGGTGCCGCAGCTCAGGCCTGCCGTGAGCAACTCAGGGACTGCGTGAGACCCTGCCTTAAACAATAATGGGCAGGGGATAGAGCTCAGTGCAAAAGCCTTGGCTTCGTTCACCAGTGCTGCAGAAACCCAACCCATGCTCTGGTTCTGAACCTCGCTGTGTAACTTCAGGCAAAGCCCTTAAGGCTGCAGAACCTCCATTTTCCCATCTGTAAATCAGGAGCATATTGGTACCCAGCTGTGGAGAGTCTGGGGCCTGGCGCGGCAGCGTCTGGGGTGGGGTGGGCACCCAGAAAGAGCTCCAGTCGCTCCCTAGTGTTCCTGGGAGGCGAGGGAGGCCCGGCTGGCCCTCTGCCGGCCCCTGCTCGGACTCCTGAACCTGGCCGGCCTACCTTACTGATCCAGGCAGTGACTTCACCCTAAGCCAGCTTGGGCCGGTGCTGAGGGCAGAGAAGCAGCAACGTGGACAGCGCATCTGCCCTCGGAAGGCCGGGTCTGTCGCTGCGCCATCCGCCGCAGCAGCCACCAGCCGCGTGGGCCCGTCCTGGCGGAGACATGCCGGAAGTGCCACGTGGACGCTGGGTCCCCAAGGCTTAGTGCAAAGCAGAGCGCCTGCGATGTCTCTGTCAGAACCAGCCAGGCAGCGCTGGCTGCGGTGCACTGCGCTCAGCGAGAGCCAGGGCCCCGCCCTTCACTATTTAAATGTGAGAACATCATAAGTCACAAATGGGGCTTGCGCCGTGTTTCTGTTGCACAGAACTGCTCACAAGGAGGGGACAGAGGTCAAACAAATAAAAACAAACAGTCCCAAGCAAGCAAAAGGACAAAGCTAGCACACATCACAGAAAGCCCTGGGATGGGCCGGGGAGATGGCTCAGCGGTCTAGAGCACTGCTTAGGCAAGCTTAGGCAACTGAAGCAGCGGTGGTTCGCTCCAGCAGCACAGGCTGCACCAGGCCCTGAGCCGGCCACTGAACAAAAAGAAGCTCTGGGAAGGGGACCAGCAGGGTGAGGGGTGGGGCTTCGAGGTGAGATCAAGAACTATAGGTAGATGCTTAAGTTAAAAAAAAAAAAAGAAAAAGTTACAGTAAAAGACACATTGCCACAAACCCTCCCAAGGGCCCCCCTA